>CM034360.1:16833434-16870840 GCA_019925275.1 Mytilus edulis | reverse complement strand
AACTTACAAGAGAGGGACGAAAGATACCAGAGGGACAGTCAAACTCATCAATCGAAAATAAACTGACAACGGTATGGATAAAAATGAGAAAGACAAACAGTCAAACAATAGTATACATGACACAACATAGAAAACTAAAGAATAAGCATTATGAACCCCACGTATACTCTTCAATTCCCGATTTGATTGTCATAAATCAATCAAATTACTTAATAAATTATTTTCCTATTTATGTCATCATCTCTTTTGAATTATAACGGGTGAATAATTTGATTGGTCACAAGGTTTAACGCTCCACATAATGTATCAATATCAAGATTTGTTTCAAGAGAACTTTTCACCTGAATGCACATGTTTCTCCTTTTCCTTAATCAACTCGTAGAATTCTGATTATATTTGTTAATTAATATATTTTAACTACCCGATTTAGAGATAACATTCTCATTTTAAAAAGTAGCATACATAACTTTTTTTTATTTACAAATGAAATTATATTAACAGTACCAGTTTTGTTGCACAAGATGCACGTATCGGCAAGTGATGTATCTCAAACTATTTGATAAATTCTAATCATACCACAAAATATTCAGAGCAGCTGATAAATTAAACACTACAGGTGGAAAAAGATTGACAAAGTGGTCATAGAACTGATGTATTATTTCTAAGCTGAAGAGTCAATGCATTTTCGTACGTCTTCATCACTTAAGAAAGAAATGACGAACATGTCTACATCTTTTAGAGACAAGATGATAAGATATGGAAAGTGGTTGTTTCATTAGGTAATGTGGTACTATCATTTATTGATGTCTGAGTGGGTCAATATAATATAGTTGTTGTATTTCAAGATGCGGGTTTTAATTTGATTATGGTGATTTGATAACTCTTATAAGAGATTTCCAATAAACTGACTTTACTGTACATAACCGACCTAACTCAACGTATTTCGTCCTATTACATTGATGCACGACAGAGGGGAAAATACACTGTTTGCATGTTTTGCTCTTTGAACACACAATTTTTTTCTGGAACATACTTTAAGTAAAAATCAACCCCAACTTTTTTTTTAATCTTTAAATATTTTGTCATTAACTTTGAATGATTTTATTGACACACATATTCTAATGGAATAAGTAAGCTAGTAACTTGTTATCAAATACACCCATCATATCTTATCATTTCACTTGGCCCATATTTTAGTTCTTCTTAAATTATGAATTTTAAAAACTACCAAGACAAAATTTAGCATAAAAGTATATAAATAATAGATTCTGAAGCGAGAATGTTGATTTTCTTTCAAGTTTTAAAGTAGATTTCAACACACCCGAATGTAAAAGGTGTACTCGACTATTTTTTTAAAAAGTCATTTTTCTATTATGTAATTAAAGATAATGAGAAATGCATATAATTGATATATTATAGTACTATTTCGTCTTTACCTATACTAATGTATGGGACGAGGTTTTTGTCTATTTATGCTTAAACGTGCATTCGATGATATAGAGGTAGAGGGCGCACCCCTCCTTTCGATCGCTTAATAATTTCGAAATTCTCATGTTTTTCACAATATCTATACACATTTTTAGCGTATAATTGTCCCAATTATTTTTTCGGATCGATCCGATCGTCAGTACAAATTCAACTATCGAAAATTGCACCCTCTTTCAAATATCTTGGATCCAGCCATAATCACAAATTGTATTGCACGAAAAAAACTTAAATAATCGTCGTGTTTTTTCCCGTGATTAAGTAGCTCAATGAACGCAGAAATGTGATACTGACTTGTAATAATCTAATGAACACATGGAAACTACATATAATTTACTATACAGTTATGACCATTAAAGGTCCTACAGTCACTCTGTGCTTTTGACACGATAACAGGTCGTGCTTTTCTAGACTGTCTATGAATTTTTTATACTTAATTTGTGATGCATGTATGTACCTACAAAAACAGGATGTAGTATGATTGCAATGAGATAACTCTTCACAAGAGACCAAATGACACATACATTTTAACAACTATAGGCCACCGTACGGATTTTAACAATGAGCAAAGCCCATACATCTTAGTCAGCTATAAGTAGTTATCAACGGTACCAGGAATATAATTTGATACGCCAGACGCGCGTTTCGTCTACATAAGACTCGTCAGTGACACTCAGATCAAAATAGTTTTAAGATGGTACCCAACACTTTAACTAAAATTAATTTGGCTCGTTTAATTTTCATAAAATTTTGACAGAGTATTTACTGTGACCCTTTGACAAAAATATAAAAATTTCAAAATATTTGAACCAACCATTTTGTCAGAAATATTACACTGGTTATATAGCAATTTGACAAATTCGTCAGTGACGCTCAGATCAAAATAGTTTTTTAGAGGCCACAAAATGACAAATGTAAAACAACTAAAATTAGAAAACTAACGGCCTAATCGATGTTCAAAAATTGAACAAAAACACAACTACAAACGATAAGCACTGAAATACAGGCTCCTCACTTGGAAAAGACACATCCATACTAGTACAATGGTGTAATAGTACGACATAATTAATCTATATTATCAATATTATAAACTGGATAATTACCCGTATTCGAATTAACACTATGAGTTCTTTTTTTTTTGGAAATTTCTAAAAACAAATCTATCTAATAATAAATACCCACGGAAATTATATATTATTAAACGTTAAACGAAAAGAAGAAAGGACACCAATCTGATAACGACAAACAAAAGCCATACAAATATCAAATAATAAAAGGTTCATTAAATTTTGCAATGTATTGTGGTAAAACAAAGTCATGGTCAAAACCATGAAAGACAACTCAAATGAATCCTTTTTACGTGGGTATTTATTATTTGGTAGATTTTTTTTCAGAAATTTCCCCCCAAAAAAGAACTCAAAGTGTTAATCAGAATGTGTCTCTGTTAAAGTTAATTCCTGGGATTGCATAATACTTTATTAAGCATCATTTCAAACGTTCTCTTCTCCTGCCGGCTATCTCCTTATTTTACAATCTTCGATTTTTTTAAAAGGGAAAACGTACGTCAACGGGATATGTATATTTAAAAAAAAATACAGGTCTTGTACTTCTTTACATTTTAATAGCTGACATATAATTTTCTTTAAAATGAAAGTCAACGAACATTATAAAAATTGAATATTGTAACTGATAATAATGTATGAAATAAATGTGTGCACCTATTCGTTATACAGATCGTAGTTTGGAAGGTGTACTTGATTAGCAACTGATGACTAATAATCTGCATATAAACATTGACCACTGTGGATAGTAAAGTATTAAATTATAGTTCATAGTAATTGGCTAACAATATCCTGTCTACAAGTATCTCTGATTAAAAGTGGATGAGAACGCTAATTTACATACTAGTTACATTTTGAGACAACTAGAATGTCACTTCAGTCTTTACGGGAATTTTCTTTTACTCTTACTTATCCAATTAGAAGAAATTCTAAAGCTATAACATATATTGATTGAGTTAGCGAAAAGTTATTGTTTCAATTTTTGTCTCGCTTTGGAGATATGATTATAGAAGTGACAACTATGCGACAGATCCATGGACAGGGTAACCAGTGAAGGTTTTACAGGCCTGAAAAAAAGAATTATATTCATAAACATATACTAGTATATGGGATTGGCTGATAGCAGGCTAGCCTCGAATACGGGTTCAATTATTCTGTTGGACCCCCTGATCGAAGGACTTTAAGGCTTTTGCGACTTCTTCACCAAGTATGATGCATTCAATAGTAAGGGCAGACATTGGCTTACAAGTGTCTTTATAGTGGTTATGCTCTCTTGTTACCTATCATATGAAGATGCGACTCTTAGTGTTGGGCATGTACAAAAAGGTGGATGCATTTATCATCATCATTTCATCATCATTAACATATGTGTAATAGTTTTCGCTGGATATAAGACACAGTAGATTCATCATCATCATAAGTACGATAGCTTGAGGCTTAATCTCCGTCGTAAGTATTATAACTTGAGTAACTCTTATCGGACATTTTAGCCAATTTATGTCGAAAGCTTATTTTACGCATGCATTTCTAGGTTACACAGTTTATAAATGTCCAAGTTAAAGTCCATAGAGATCATAGAAGTATGTTTATCAAATGATCATGTCACAATTAAAACAGCAAGACCGGGATTGACTCGTGATACTGAAACGAAGCATAAAAACAGCAATTTCTAATATTTCCAAATAAATTCCATGTACCGATTTGATAGTATTCACAGCTTCTGAACACTATCTTAAAAACAACCACAATTAATATATAGAGAATAATTATCCAGTTTATAATATTTATAATATAGATTAATTATGTCGTACTATTACACCATTGTTCTAGTATGGATGTGCCTTTTCCAAGTGAGGAGCCTGTAATTCAGTGCTTATCGTTTGTAGTTGTGTTTTTGTTCAATATTTGAACATCAATTAGGCCGTTAGTTTTCTCATTTTAGTTGTTTTACATTTGCCATTTTGTGGCCTCTTAAGGTGGTACCTAACTCTGTAAAATCAGATGAACGTTTTAATTACGTTGTAATGTTAAGGGAATATTACGCTTCTTAATGATCAAAATCAGTGTTTGTCAAATTGCTATATAACCAGTGTAATATTTCTGACAAAATGGTTGGTTCAAATTTTTTGTAATTTTTATATTTTTGTCAAAGGGTCAAAGTAAATACTCTGTCAAAATTTTATGAAAATTAAACGAGCCAAATTAATTTTAGTGAAAGTGTTGGGTACCACCTTAAAACTATTTTGATCTGAGCGTCACTGACGAATCTTATGTATACGAAACGCTCGTCTGGCGTATTTAATTATAATCCTGGTATCGTTGATAACTACTTATAGCTGACTATGGTGTATGGGCTTTGCTCATTGTTAAAATCCGTACGGTGGCCTATAGTTGTTAAAATGTATGTGTCATTTGGTCTCTTGTGAAGAGTTATCTCATTGCAATCATACTACATCCTGTTTTTGTAGGTACATATCACAAATTAAGTATAAAAAAATCATAGACAGTCTAGAAAAGCACGACCTGTTATCATGTCAAAAGCACAGAGTGACTGTAGGGCCATTAGTGGTCATAACTGTATAGTAAATTATATGTAGTTTACATGTGTTCATTAGATTACACGTCAGTATCACATTTCTGTGTTCATTGAGCTACTAAATCACGGAAAAAAACAAATTCAGTATGCAGTCTTACGATGATTATTTAAGGTTTTTTTTCGTACAATACAATTTGTGATTATGGCTGAATCCAAGATATATGAAAGAGGGTGTAATTCTCGATAATTGAATTTATACTGACGATCGGAGCGATGCGAAAAATATTTGGGACAATTATACGCTAAAAATGTATATAGATATTGTGAAAAAAAATAAGAATTTCAAAATTATTTAGCGATCGAAAGGGGGGAGTGCGCCCTCTACCCCTATATCATCGAATGCACGTTTAAGTATAAATAGACAAAAACCTCGTCCCATACATTAGTATAGGTAAAGACGAAATAGTACTATATTATATCAATTATATGCATTTCTCATTATCTTTAATTACATAATAGAAAAATGACTTTAAAAAAAAATTGTCGAGTACACCTTTAAAATTTTACATTAGGGTGTGTTTATATCTACTTTAAAACTTGAAAGAAAATCAACCTTCTCGCTTCAGAATCTATTATCTATATACTTTTATGCTAAATTTTGTCTTGGTAGTTTTTAAAATTCATAATTTAAGAAGAACTAAAATATGGGCCAAGTGAAATGATAAGATATGATGGGTGTATTTGACTACAAGTTGCTAACTTACTTATTCAATTATAATATGTGTGGCAATAAAATCATTCAAAGTTAATGACAAAATATTTAAGGATTAAACAAAAAAGTTGATTTTAACTTAAAGTATGTTGCAGAAAAAAATGTGTGTTCAAAGAGCAAAACATGCATACAGTGTATTCTCCCCTCTGTCATGCATCAATGTAATAGGACGAAATACGTTGAATTAGGTCGGTTATGTCCAGTAAAGTCAGTTTATTGGTAATCTCTTATATAACATTAACATAACATAATGGTGTTTCATAATTAGACAATTTACACTACATGATGTGTTATTTCCTGTATTTGATGTGGCCCTGACGATTTTTGATGTGGTAATCACATTATTTGGTGAGATAATGCCACATGACCGCTTTCGTAAAAGATATTTTAATAAATAAAAACGAAATTAAAAAGACAGTTTTTTTTCTGTCCCTTGTTACGGCAAGATATTTTTAATTCCGCGATACTCTCTTATGTGAAAAGCCTGTAATTCGATATTTATCGTTGGTTCATGTGTGTAATATTTGTTTTTTCGTAATTTATTTTGTTGAAAATAGGCCGTTAGTAATCTCGTTTCACATTTTCCCGTACGTGTTGTAGTCCGTACGGTTGTCAATGTCTAATATCAGCCACTGCATTTTAACTGTGGAGGATTTTGTCTCACTGGTAATCAAACCACATCTACTAACTTTCTCTTTACATCTTTTTTGTGTTTTATGTTTGAACGCATGCCCATTTTCCCCTCTTTCGAAAGCTCGACCAAAATCTTATGATCCGAAATAGAAAATTCAAATACGAACACATATTAGAATTTCAACTCGAAACCATAACCTATTGCGACCCACATTCGTTGGCTATCTATACGAATCGACACAATTGAAGAGCTATATGACTAAAAAGAACCTAAAAAATACCCAAATTCGTCTCAGGCCAATTTTTTGGTTATAAAAACAAAACATGTGGATAGACTGAACATACCATATAAGATGTGGAGTACAAAACGTCTAAAGTAAGCGTAAGGGGAGAAAGAAAATATATATCTATTGTGTATGTTAATGTTTTATGCAACTAAATACAATGATAAATTTTAAGTATGTAATTTAATAGCTTATATAAGCTGTATTTGCCTTGAAATCAAAAGTGTCATCCTTATATTTGAATGTTTTCACATACCTTAATTTGTTTGATACATATATAAGTAGTATTTTATTCTATGGCAGTGAGATATGGGGCTTTCATAAAGCTCCTAATATTGAAAAAGTTCAGTTAGATTTTTGCAAAAATATTTTAAGTGTCAAACAATGTACAACAAATGTAATGGTGTATTATGAGCTTGGAAGATATCCTTTGATATATTCTAGATTGTATTATATTATAAGATACTGGTTTAAACTTTTATCAACGAATAATTGTATTCTTGAAAATTGTTACAAAGAGCAGGTACGGAATCAATGTAATAACAGAAATAGTTGGATTTATCAACTGAAGTATTTATTGTTTAATTTGGGTCTGAATGACTTCTGGTTTAACCAAGATAATTTAGTTGTAAATGACACTCTTAAGTATTTTGTCAAAACTAGAATATATGATCAAGCTAATCAACATTTGAATCAATTATTGGATGGCTCGCCAAAGTGTTTTTTATATAAATACTGTATAAATAATGTTCGTTTACAATTTTACCTTACTAAACATGTGAATTTTAGAGTGTATCCACGGTGGGTATGGTTGTCCTGCGAGAGAACGTTCTGTGCTGGTGATTTGGTCCTGTCAGGTGCTGGTGGGTCCTGATTCTGTGCTGTAGGGTTTGTTTACATTGTATCAGAACGGCAATAAAACGACTGTTTTGTTGATTGATTTTTCTCTGATGCGTCATAAGTACCATGCAAAGTATATTACAACAATATTATATTGCAAAAGTCGTGCAAATTCGTTAAACGGAATTGTCCTGACGTTGTGCTGGTGATAAGAAAAACGGTTCTGGTTCTGTGCTCCTATGTCCTGGTACTGTGCCTTTATATTTTAGTTAAAAGTGGCATATATTCAAGATCATTGATGCTGTACTGTTATTGACTAATTAACTGTTGTCTGCTTTCTTGAAATTGACATTGTTGTGAATCTGTTTACTGTAATTATGAAAGAAAAATACCCCTATTTTTTTAATTTATTTTTTAAATTAACTGTAATCTTATTTATTGATTTATTGGCCTGTTAATGGAACAATTCTTGCCCCCTTTTAAGATAAGAAAATATGTTTACGATTTTCGGGATTACTATCATTTTGAAAGATCACCAAAATACGTTGTAATTTATACAATACTATATAAAATAAATGATGTGGTATGTTTGTTGTCAATGGACAAATTTCCATAAGAAACCAAAGGAAGTATGTGTCAACAACCATACGTCATCGTACGACCTTCAACAATAACCCATAAAATAAAAATGTAAAAGGTTTTGCATAAAAATGGAGAGCAAAAATATAGAACAAAGGACTTTCTGAGCGTTTGAATCATATGTCTTTAGCAGCCTAAAACACATTTGTTTGTGCTGACTATAAGAATGACAATAGTATTGCGTGTTTGTTTGTTTGTTTTTTGTTGTTTTGTTTTTTTGGGGGGATGGGGGATAAGTTAAAGCGAGGTTACAGTGAAAGTTTTAAGCTTGGAATAGTTTCCCGTAAGATTTAAAAGTTGTATTTTAAAAGAAAAATGTATCTTATAGCTATTAGGAATCACTTGCTGTATCTGTAAGATTTTTTCAACATAATTTTTTTTTTCTGAACGGTTATCATGTAAGTTCGATAGAACACTAAAAAAAATCACTTTTTTATGAAAGGGCAGACTAGAATATGTCAATTTCAAAAATTAAAATATCTCGTAGCTTCATACTACCAATTGAGTAGAAAACAAGTATATAAGTTAAAAAAAGAAATTCTTAGATTAAACACCTACATTTAACTTTAAAAGGTCATAACAGTTTAAAACAATACAAATCTACACACACACAAAAACTGGCTTAATTTCAACTGGTTATCAAACTGAATCGCTATAAGATCATAATATATAAGCTCACCTGTTTCGAGGGGTCGTGTGAGGTTCATGTATTGTCTTGACGTCCGCAATTACAAAAAGATCTTTTCTGAAATTACTTGACCAAATGTTACCAAATGATTTTTCAAGCGTGAATCTAGGAAAAACAATAGTCATCAACAAACATGACCACTGTCTGTTAAAATGTATTCGAGTTTTTAGTTACAGCCGATTCCATTGAGTATGTAGGCAAAGGTAATATCTTTGGTTAGCTTGCTTGTTAGCTAAACCGTGAAGTCATCGAAGTAGCCTGGTCCTACAGACAGAAAGATGTGTCATTTGTCGGACTAGTCTACTCTTAAAGTAGGGTAGTTTACATAACCTAACAATGACTTTTAATATTGCAAAAGTTCAAGCAATTACGGCAAAACTTACCGTCTATCTACCTTGCACATTTCAGAAAATTCAGATCAGATAACGAATCTGGGTCCAGCAACATTTATAAGCAATTTAAGATTTTGACCCTCACAGTTTCCATTCACCACAAATATTCTCGTTACAACGAATCATTTTAAATACAAAAATACCAGTTGCAGCCTTTTGTTTATCTATTAATATATGTATACGTAGATCTAGAAAGCGACAGATAATCATGACATTAAAAAACTCTCTTCTTATCGATTTTTTTTCGAACAAATTGACACATAAAATGAATAAGATAGTATTGTGGAATTTTTAACTTGTGTTCAATTCATTGGTTACACCTTTTACTAGGATAACAATCCTGTCAAGTATGATCTGGGTAAAATATTTCAGAAAAGAAGATGGAAATGTGAAAGTTTCCATGCGTCAGGTGCAACAGCATACGAACAGCTATCATGCCTCGTCAGGGTGGAAACTAAAAAGTCCACGAAAATTTGATTTAAAACCTTTATTCGTTCCAACAAAGTTATTGAGATTTTGTTGAGGATTTAACCATCTACGACAACAAGAATTTTTTTTTAGTATTTACAGCTCTTCTATAAATATATGCAAAGCAAACCATTGATCAAATTGCTTGCTATGATTGTTTGGATGTTTGTAAACGACAGGTAAGTAGTCTGTTTACTATATACTAGAATTTGTTTGGACAATTCCTGTCAGTTTGTATTTGTCCAATCAAATTCCAGTATGTATTGAAACTCCGCCTACCTATTGTTTGAAAACATCCAAACATAGCAAGCAAGTCAATCAAAGTTTTTTTTGCATGCTTTTATAGAAGAGCTGTACTATACAATGCAAAGAAGCGTTTAAGTCTTTCGCCAAAAAATACTATCAATTTCTTTTTGTCCTATGTAAACGTCCGTACCATTTCCTTCCATTCATGATCAATAAATTGAACTGTAAAATATTTCTTGGTACATTTGTACCTTCTTAATTCCTTTATAGTCTTATGTAAACATAATTATTACAATAACTGTTGTGAGCACAAGATTCACTGCACACTTTTAAAGTTCTGCTTCATCAAACATTAAAATGTGAACTTAAGTTTTGAGACTTTTTTAATCGACACATTGGGATTTTTGTATATGAGAACATGGTTTATCTATTAGTTGAAAATGCGGCTTTGAACTAGCTTTCAGTACCTGCGAGCATTCGTTGTTCAATAATGTGTGTCTTTGTGTTATTATTCTATGTGATAAATTGTTGTGTTGGTACACCACTGTACCAATGAAGGAGGAAATGAGGAGCATCAATGTAAGGGGCATTTAATATCTTAATAAAACTATTCTTATTTTAGATACTATATATTGCTATCTGATATTGGACGAAAGATGTTACCCTTTTATGTAATTATGTAATACAAGTTACGATCATTTGAAAACACATATTAAACAGCCAAATGGATGCACAAGAGCTAAAATAGGAGTGATAGATCCTATGGACAACAATTATCTGCCCAAATTTATTGATTTTGTAACATTTGTTTCAAATATGACCAAATTCTTATCCAAAATCACCAGCACCGTATCAGGACCCACCAGCACAATGACAGGACCCTCCAGCACAGTATCAGGACATGAATAAATTGAGAAAATGCTAAATTTTAATAAATTGCAATGTTTTTTCACAAAATAGTTTTGTCGTGTGGATTGCGGTATAGAAAGCGGACTCTATGAGCATTTTTGTTTTATTTTTTCAGTTCTAGATTTTCTGAAAATGAGCACTTTTGTGTTACGCTTACTGAAACAGTTTAGAGGGTCAACTTTTTAATGCTTTACATATGAACCCATAAGAAACAAAATTGAAAAATCTCAACTGTTTTCTTCCATTTTTTATGAGTGAAAACGTCAAAAATCATCATTTTCGTATTTGTTCACATTTTTTCATCGATCACCAGCACCCGTCAGGACCGAATCACCAGCACAGAACGTTCTCTCGGAGGACAACCATACCCACCGTGGTATCTAACGAGAATAAGATTGTCTTCACATAACTTATTTGTTGAAACAGGACGATATCACGGTGTTAATAGATCTGAAAGAAAATGCACTCTGTACTTTAAATACATTAGAAGACGAGTTTCATTTCATTTTACAGTGTGATTGTTATAATGCAATTAGGAGACAGTATATTAAGCCATATTATTATAAGCGTCCATCGTCATTTAAGCTTTTACAGTTGTTGAGCACAGAAAATGTAAAAGACATATGTAACCTTTGTAAATTTCTTTTCCATGCATTTAAACGTAGAACAGACATGTTATAACCAATACTTAATATAGATTATTATTCTTCTCGGATGTATTCATTTATCAGTTATGTATGTTTTATGTATTTATTTATGATATATTGTATTTGCATATATATTATATTTGTACTGATGAGTATCATTTGCTCAAAGTAATAAAGAATTGAATATGAATAAATACAAAACGACACAAGAGTAAGGAAAATTAAATACATTCACGATTCATTGTAATATGAATAACTTAAGATTGACCCATATCATCATTCTTGATATTTTAATGATATCTTGGTCGATTGTAAACAAAATGGCATATCAGTTTCAGTCACCGTCAAATCAAGTTAGATAAAACAAATGTGTATGTCATAAAGAAGATTGGATATGAAAGCCTATGTGTTAATGCTATGCAACCTTATGTGCATTTTATGAATAACCTAAGGCAAAATTATACAATAAACGTTCATCGGCTCTGACAGGATTTTTAATATTTTTAGCATAGACGCCATCTAAACATATGAAGACTACCGACGGTCAAATAGCCCGGTATAAACATACATATAGATATAAATATATAGCGAACACATGCAATTGAATTGTCTATGTATGTTTGATTTCATATTACAGGTAAAATAATAAATGTTAATTATCGTATTTACATGTAAAGGATGAGTTATGGAGTTCAAATCAGTCAATCAAATTGTTTACCCGTTTTTCACTTTCACTGTTGACATTCTTTTCCTTTAGTAATTGAACACATATAACTATTTAATTATGTATTTGAATTTAATAAATAAATATTAAAAAGTGAATACTTTTTCAGGGATGTGTCAAAGCTTATTTTCACAAAATTTAAACAAACTGGCTTCTAAAAGAAAATATTTATTTCACAATTTCACTTTCAAGATTGAAAAAAAACTGTAGCTATTGCCCCTTTAGAAAAATGTACTAAAGAAATTAAACACTCTAAATTAACAGTTCTTAGGTTTGGTATGTTCACTTGGTAAAGGTCTCAGATTATTATCAACAAATACGTTTGCTTAATAGTCTAAATCTCAATACTTTTTAAAAGTTCAATTCAATATGAAAAAATACTTCATGAGGAAAGTAAAAATTTAGCAGTCAAAATGTAGATGCAGTTCTTACCAGGTAAACCAATAACATTAATCACGCAACAACGGTATTTTGATATCTAAAGTCACCCTGTGTGTCATAGTATATACTGCAGCTGTGCTTATTGTGCAAATGAATTGCATCGATTATGATTGTATATTAGTTTAAACAATATTTATTCAGATAAATCAACATTAAACATATTATACAATGAAATAATATTAAGGATTCAGAAACAAGCAATTTGCTTTTACAAATCTGTCTCCCTTTACAGACATAATACACTTATTGAACAATACATAAATATAAATACTGGCATGCTCTGTAATAAATATATAAATATGAAAAGGTGAAAAAGGAAGAAAAAAAAATTCATGAGAAAAATAAAATAAAAATAATAATAAATAAACGTGAATAATTGTAATTTATACAGTGTGAAATGCTTGGGTTCCTATTGAGTGATGAGGCATTAACATCAAGGGTTAAAACGTTTACTTTTAATAATATATTTTTGCAAACTGAATAAAATACTATTTTGCTCATCTGAGAGTACCGTTGATCCAAAAAGCAAAGTTTTTGTGTTTACTTGGACTGGAAGAACTGAAATAGAATCTAATAGTTCATGTCTTAAATTAATGTATACAGGACAAGATAACAGAAAGTGAGTATTTGTTTCTACATCACCACAACGACAATTTGGAGAGTCTACTAAATTACGAACGAAAAGGTGAGAATTCAAAGAACTTGAATCCATTCTTAAGCGAGCATGAAGAATTTGACCAAAACGATGTCCTATATAATAATACGTTGAGACCTTACTATTTTGGGTACTAATTTGTTTTTTGAATAATGATAGAGATTCACATTGTCTTATGTTTAAGTTAAGAGTGTTCCATAGTTTTGTTGTTGCAGGGATGAAATATTCAGAATATAAACGGGTCCATGTGTTGACTTGGGTAATATTATTTCTTTGTCTTGTATTATGATCATGCCTACTTCCTACTGAATCAGGCAATAAGTCTCTTAAGTACTCTGGAGTTTTATTATTCAAAATTTTGTGATAATGAATTAGTCAATGATTGCGTCGTCTTTCAGATAATTTTTCCCATCGAGTTTCAATATATAAATTGTTTATACTGGTAAGTTTAGTACCCCCGTGACGATACGCACGAAAATCTATCAAGAACATTTTTCATTTTTCTCATTATATTTATTCTTTTGTAAGATTTAGAAACTATATATTCAATATGGTCGTTCCAGGATCCGTTGTTAGAAAAAAGACACCTAGATGTTTGTGTTTGCTAACTGTTTGTAGCTCTTGGGTATTCATATTTAATGGAGGATGAAAGGGTTTATCTACTTTTTTTGAAATTATCATACTTTTAGTTTTTTGGGCATTAAAATTCACAAGCCATTTTTTTGACCAATTATAAATCTTATCTAGATCGTCATTTAAAATTGTAGCTGTTTCTGTTGGATTTTCAACCATAATTTATAATGAAGTGTCATCTGCGAATAGCGTAATTTGAGCTTGAATGTCTTCTACAATATCATTTATCAATATCAAAAAAAGGAGGAGAGGGCCTAGAATGGACCCTTGTGGGACGCCTGCATTAACAGGTAACCATTCGGAACATGAACCGTTAATAACCACCCGCTGGACTCTGTTTGTAAGATAATTTTCAAACCATCTTAGTAAAGAACCTGATATACCCGCTTGTTGAAGTTTAAGTAGCAGACCCTTATGCCAGACTCGATCAAACGCTTTACTTATATCACATAATACTACCCTTATTTCTTTACCGCTATCTAAAGCCTTCCCAAAATCATTTGAAATGTTAATTAATTGATTAACCGCTGAATCCCCCCGTGTAAAGCCGGATTGATTTTTCGTTAAAATATTATTACGCATAAGGTGATTGTAAACATGTTTATATACACATCGTTCCATACACTTTGAAATTACACTCAACAAGGAAATAGGTCTATAGTTTTTAACGTCATACGGTTTACTATTTTTATAAACTGGGGTAACATTTGCTCTTTTCCATTGATCTGGAAAAGTAGACGTACTTAACGATAAGTTAAATAGCTTACATAGTGGATACTTCAAAACAGAAGATGCTTCTTTTAACAATTTGGGACTTATTAGGTCTGGGCCAGAAGCTTTTGTGGGATTAACAATTTTTAATATATCTTCAACTTCAGTAACAGTAAGTTCTATATAACCAATGTCATCACTAATAGTTTTAAGTTCTTCAGGTAACATAGCACTTGAATAATCAATATTTGACTGGGAAGAAAAAAATCGATTAAATTCATTTGCCTTTTCGATTTCATCAAATATTAAGTTGTTATTAACCATTAATGGAGGTACACTTGCGTCGTTTGCTTTTAATCCGGATATTTGTTTAACCGTTTTCCACCAGTTAGTAGTGGACGGGCTACTGTTCATGATTTTTTTAATTAAATTGTTGTTATAATCATCCTTTGATTTTCTTTTTAAACTGGTAACTTCATTTCGTATTTTCTTAAATGTTGACCAATCCGATGGGTTATTATATTTTTTAGCCTTTCTGTGGATTCTATTTTTTTTCGTTATCTTTTGTTTATCATCATTTGTTAGCCATGGAGGTTCATTTTTACGAACAGTTATTATTTTATTTGGAATACATTTTTCAGCAGCTTCTATGATAGTTTTTGTTATTTCGGTTGTAAATTGTTCAACGTTATTTAAGTTAATTACGGAATCCCAATTTTTTTCAGATAAAATGTTACGATATCTGTCATAGTCTCCTCGATCATATAGCCAAATTTTCCGCTTAAAAGTTTTTTGACGACATTTTGGAAAGTCCAAAAGACTAATTATAGGGCAGTGAAAACGTATTTTGTCTAATAAATATATTCATAGGTGATATACAGTCACTGTCGGTATATCGCCTTGTTTATGACGCTTACAATACGTTTCCGTAGAGATCTATTTATAACGTCAGTAAAACATACAGGTTCGCGGATATTTTACGTCGTACGCTGCATATTAAAAATGAGATATTTCCCCCTAAAGAAGTCATTTGGAACAGTTATAGTAGTTACAGTATATATAGAATTACAATATATTGGAAAAGCCTCGCTTTCTACCTGTTTCTAAGACGTGTACAAATAAACTAATATTTCGAGAAGATGCATGGTTATTCTATATCTATCATTTTCATGACTTATATATTATATACTGTGTTACGACGCTAGATTAAAACTGACGAGAAAAGGGCACATCCGGCCACTGAAAGCTTTATTATTGTAGAGCCTTGGTGGTCGAGTGGTCAAGCGCGTCAGACACAGAGTACCAAGTCAGGAATAAGACAGTTGTTATCCATTCGTTTGATGTGTTTGATGTTTTGATCTTGTCGTTTGATAAGGGACTTTCCTCTTTAGATTTTCCTAGGGTGTTTTGTGATTTTACTTTAAAGATCTCAAGCTGTACACATAGATGCATTAAATGGGCAGATGCATGCAAACACATGAATAATTTCTTAAATAACTCCTTTAATAAATTCCCGTCCGACGGCATCATTTATGAAACCTAAATTTTCATCTGAAAATGATTTCAAGATTTACCGCCCTTCAATCACGTATGGTAATTTTTCTGGACGCAATTTTCACTTAGAAAAGAGATAGTTCCAGGTTCTGTCTTTTCAAACGGTTCAAAAGTTGGTCTAAATCACAAGCAAGCTAACAGTTTAACGTAAAAAATAAGGCTATTTCATAAAATACAATGGATTCACTCGACAAAAAAAAACTGATATAAAAAAGTTGATAAGAGCAATATGTACGAGCTTAAATGTGTAAATTTTTAAGGACGGATATGAAGAGGCTAGAGTTAGCAATTTTCACTATGTTTCGACATATAAATGAATTAATTTAGTTACATAGTTCAAAGGCTAATGATTACGCATATGTTCAAAATTCAAACGAACTTGAAACAATGATATATTAGATGTATTTAGGTCTGCGTAACATATACGCAACTGTAGTTGACAAATCAGTAAGGGTAAAAAAAACAGGTTTTTTTTACAGTACAGTTTGAACAGCATTGTAGATCTTACTCATTTGCGCCAAAAAAGAAGCTATTGTACTTTTGTATTACATCTGGTTAATTATCATAGAATATGTTTATCAAATATGACTTACGATTTGTCCAATTTGTCGTCTTATGAATTATTTCTCCGAAAATTTTTCTCACGAAAAAAAGAAGGGTCATTTATCAATAGAGAGTACTGCTCATTTTCATCAGTATCTTTATCACTGGGTATAATGAGTCTGTAGTTGGTTGAATCTTTGCAGTCATTTATAGGGACATTTGTTGTTTGTCTTTTGCCCAATTCATACTGGTAACGTCGGTGTCAGTCATCTATGACAGTTGGTTTGCAGTTGCTCTGTAGATTGATATAGAATAACGTTTGCTTTTATTATGTTTTCTGTACATCCACCTTCTTGAATTTACCTAGGAGTTGTAATTTTCTGAGCATTACTGTGACTGCCTGATTGTTGGTACTTTACACCAGCATCAACATTTCTACGGAACCTCTCGGCTACTATGCAATGGGTTACAATTTTAATTGTCTATTATATGTATATAAATGAACATATGATATACATCGGTACAAATGTACATCGGTATAACAGACACTCAGGGCTTGAACCTTTATATATACATATTAGCAAACGTATAGTATCAGTTGGTAATCTCGAGGTGAACATTGTTATAGAAAGAACAATGAGTTAAAGGTAGGGGGGACCTGTCGGTTTGTTTGAATCCCTGTATTCTCTTTGCTGTCCTGAATTTCTTGTTTTCCATCTTTTCTTGTTTTGTATGTTATTGAAGATATTTTGTGTGATAAAAGCGAGGTTGACCGTTTATTTTTCGAATATTTGTTGGCTATTTTACATGTTTTAAACCAAAAAGATTACATTCTATTTGAACATTTTTGTTATTATATAATAATATAGTATGAGTTCATCTGCTTTACTACATATTTTCATCAATTCGTAAATTTTTATGCGCACGTTCAATAAAGAACAGTTCGTCGCTATTCGCCATACAGTTTAATCGCTTTATTTACATACAATTCTTTGTATACTAAATTGATAAATCGAATCGCAGTGTTATTCAACCTTTGATGTAATATATTTTTGTTCTACTAAAGGCAAATGTAGAATGTATAAATAATTCCGAGCTTTCGTTCATTTTTATTCTTCATTCTTGATCATTTTTTTGTTTATTTTGCGGGAAGGGAAATTTATAATCTTAGAAACTTCTTAAATAGTCACATGTAATTCAGTTGTAGTCCATGATGTAACAAAGTATAAAAAAAATCTCCGAGAAAACATTTGTTTTGGAACCATTAAAAATAATAAAACTACAGAAGGTTTCTAAAGTGTACAAGGTACATCGTTCCTGCAGGTATATATTTCGTCTGTCAATTCGTTTTGTCAGATGTGGTTATCAATGATTTCTACAATGAATATAAAGGTAATTTAAAGTGTATATATAGATAGATAGATAAATACAAGAGCTGACATCCAGCTTGCATTATGAATTATGATATTATCAATTAAATACAAAACAACGTAGGGTGGTTAGTGTCAGATTATTTTAACTCGTAATTAAGATTGAGCTAACTCTTTAAAACAACTCAACTAACTCTTTATACAAATTTAGCTACTAAGTCAATATAATGTGTTTTCTTAGTCTTTATAACGAATACGATTTATGTGACATGTATCGGCTTCTGTAGAACAGCTTGTTCTAATTGTGATGCATTACAAGAGACATTTTGTTTGTGAATTCTTTTCAACGATATACTGACACTAATTGATTACAATAAATATTGTAGATAACAGTTAGACCGGTACCAGACATCCTCATGTTTTGCTTTAGAGTAAAAATGTTTATGGAAACAGAAAACAAATCATGTATTCAACTTTTGCATGGATATACCACTGTATGGTAATTCACTAGACAAGGAAGACGATTTATACTATGAAAACATTCACGCTCATATGTAGAAAATAAATTGAAATTGCAATGTCAAAAAATTAATCGAAAATGCAATGTCAAAAAGATCAAATCAGCAGAAGGACAAAACAAGAAAGAAAAAAGTACACAAATAAGGCAGCAATGCTATACCGCTGTTTAAAAGTCACAAATCGATTTAGAGAAAACAAATCCGGTTTACAAACTGAAAACTGAGGATTCTCATCAATTATAAGAGGAAAACCACGAAACAACAGAAAACTGAAGTGCAAAACAAATCCCAAAAACATACAGTACAAGAAGGACAAAGGACCTCACTACCATATGGGTGTCTTTTTCACTCTCAGAAATCTCAAACATAGATTGACTTAAACATTAACGAAAAACTGTAAAATCATTAACTAGTGAAATTATATAATAACTTTTGGTAAAAGAGGGGCGAAAGATTTGAGAGGGACAGTTAATCTCATAGACCGAAAATAAACTGACAACGTCATACCTAAAAAATGATAAAAAAACCAAACAGATAAATAATAGTAAACAAGACACAACACAGAAAACTAAGGATTAAGCAACACGAACCCCACCAAGAACTGGGGATAATCTCAGGTGCTCAAAAAGGGTAGGCAGTTACTACTCCACATTTGGCACCCATCGTATTGCTCATATTATTACGAACCCGGTAAATAGTCTAATTCGGTAATTCACATTCATTCAGGAAGTGGATTTGTAGCTACGACAAGAGGAACATATCCTATATCATCTGTGAAACTGTTTTTCCAAAACAGTCAACCAACTCGTGATGTCGTTCGTAAAATTTACGAAGTGATGATTTCAACTTCATCATGTGGCACTCTTGATTTAAAAGCAGCAGTCCTCTTTCAAGGAAATCATGATAGGAAATACTAGCCTGGGAATATCGTATCAGATAGGAGATATATCTCCGTTTACAGACGCTGCTGGATTGTGTCTATATAGAAATGGAAAGTTGGGAGGCTGAAATCATCTCTTGTGTCGTAAAGGTTTGATTTCAAACGACCCTCATTGACAATTTTCATTTTATTGCTAGCGTTTATTAGATATATTTTGAAATGCCTAACATATGTACAAGCAATATAGATTTTAACAAAAAAAAGTAATATAATCCCTCAAATATGATCTTCGTAACTGAAACTATAAGCATTTTAATTTCAACGCTAATTTTCATTGAAACTTAGTACTTTAAACCCTACCTTTTCGATGGCTGATTTGGCACCATTTTCTGAAAAATAAATGAAGCATTGTGATACTTGATACACTAACTTTACGAAGTATTAGCTTAATTTTCTGATGTGAAAAGAGTAAAAGTAGTTATTTTAAGTGCTATACAATGACATTAAATGCATATTAAGTTTAATTTACACATGCAAAAAGTAGGAAAATCATCATTTAGTTCCTACCTATTGCACCGTGGTTTTCTACACTGGTTTGATCATTTCCTGTTGTGATCAAATTGTCTAAAAATAAAAAGAATCAATAACCAGTACTGTATATCTTTCAACTGATGTATTGTTTCAAAAGAATATATGATTGACAGACATTTATTTAAACGTATTTTTTGATGGATTTCGTGTGAGCAACGCCCTTTTATATTCAATCCTATGGAAATACAATTTTATTTAAAAAAATGAAGTACCATAAGAAAATGGAAGAGTAACATACATAAATCACCAACCTATGATATTTGTAACAATGCTTTGAAGCCAAATTCTTAGTTCGTGTTTCTATTCCTAACATGTGTCGAGTTATATGTTTCAATGGTTTTGTATGAACATAACCATATTAAACAAGCGGTGTTGCCAATCATTCGCAACAAAAATATGCACAGATAAAAAAAAGTATAACAAAAATACCAAAAATTAAAAGAAAATTTTAAAAAGGCGTAGTGCATTTAAATTACACTGTTTCGAATGAATAAAAACAAATGCTAAATAACAAATGAATTGTCTTCAGATTGTGATTATGGTTAGACGTGAAACACATGTAATTTGAAATCAGTATTTCAATTAATTAATTTTAGGATAACGCAAGCCTCGTAGAGACTGCTTCGGTTCTGATATGGTTCATAATAAAACTTACTCAGATTGCAGATGGATACATTAAAACATATGAAGATACCAACAACCTTTAGGAAAGCTGTTCTTAAGTTTATTTCTTGTTTTCGTGTACATTTTATAATTTAACAGGCCTTTTCACGTATTTTGGTACTTATAAGTCATTTACTTGCATAAACATTCGTAGGTTGTTATTTGTCTTTACCCCGTTTATGATTAAACATGTTAAGGAAAAGAGCGGGGAAATGCAGAAATCAATTTATCAAGAATTGTACCATGCACTACGAGGACGAGCAATATCCTTAACCGCATGCGAGACCCCGCATATTCTATTTGTTAGTTGAAATGGTAGACAGTTCGTAATCAAAGGCTTCAAATTGGCAACACGAGACCGCCAAAAAGTGGGTACATCTCAGGTAGTCTATAAGGGTAAGTTGATCTTGCTTACCTGAATTTGCATTTCCGCTAACTACCGGTTTATCAGGTGTTGGGTCTGCTGAAAAAGAGCCAATACACAGTATTAATTTTATCATTTTTACACCCAATTTATCTAATTCGTCACGGCTATTTCTATATAGGTGCTAACAGTTAGAAATTATTAGCAGATTAGAAGACATGCATCAACAACCTATAATACTTTATGAAAACGTTTTGTAGCAAAATACATAGCTCTCGGTTCCATTCTTAATACAAATTGAATTATAGGCTTTCATAGTGTTGTACCTGCATAACATATTTGGACACGCTATGTAATAGACCAAACACAACAATAATATGTACAGATTATCAAATTAAAAGGCCAAATGAATAGTTTTCAAACTCTAATCATGAGCAGACAAGAAACATATGTTTATTGAAATCATTATTTTAATCGATAGATTTATAGATTATCTATGATGTTTTCAACTAATGTATAGAATGTTTCTCAGATACAGTTTCACCAAAGGGTGATCGCCCTGAGTTGAGATTTGGAAGAGAAATACCATCGATTTTGAAAGCTGTTTATCGCTAAATTTCATATTACGTCGTTGATGTTTACATTGACAACAGCATGTGCGCCTTTAGTTTCTCACTATAATTTTCTATGTCAAGCGAGTAGCATGTTATAAAAAATTATCACCAGAAAAAATCAAAGAACTCATACACAAAATATCGATGATTATAGATTATCGTTGGTTATCTCAACGAGATTGATTTTTTCATTTGCGCCGGTGCAGCGAACGTAATTAAAAAATACCCTATAATCGATATTCATGTCAACACCACATTGCTGACTACTAGTCTGGCGAGATGTCCTAAATCGAATGCGAGACCCCTCTGAGCATTATGTTTGTTAGGTAATCATGCATACAGGTCGTCGTCAAAGGCTCCATAAGTATGCCAGAATTATATCGGAACCCTTTTTCTACAGTCAATGCCACATACCAATCGATCAACTTAACACCAATCATGGATTAATATAATCCTTATTGAGACTTCCTGTCTCTTCGGTTTTGTTTTTTATTTGGCCTTTTTTTAACTTTTTTGGATTCGAGCGTCACTGATGAGTCTTTTTGTAGAAGAAACGCGCGTCTGGCGTATATAAAAAATTAGTCCTGGTATCTATAATGAGTTTATTTAGCAAAACTTTTGGGAAGTTTGGTCCTCAATGCTCTTCGGCTTTGTACTTTATTTGGCCTTTTTAACTTTTTAGGATTCAAGCGTCACTGATGAGTCTGGCGTATATATAAAATTAAGTTCTGGTATCTATGATGAGTTTATGTTAAAGTAACTTTTACTTACAAAAAGTAAATTTTGAGAAAGATGATGAAATAGACACAAATAAGATTGCCTCGATTTTGACAGTTGTAGGCTACTGATCCAGCATTTAATTACAGAAAACATTTCTTAGCAATAAGCATATACACTTTAACTTGGATTTTTAAAAGGGAGAACAATTCACTGTTTTACCTTCGCCGATTGTTATCATCTTATTTTGAATGAAATTTGATGTGAAAATTTTACTGCATTACTGGACAGGATAAAACTTAACTCATGCCAAGTGTGTCCTTTTTTTGAAAGAAAGATATATTCATCAGAATTTTATGCATAGATCCAATTTAATGAAGACTAATAGGGGAACATCAATGGTGGTTTTACTCCTAAAAACAGATAATTCAGATCTGTTTGTTTTCTGAAGCCAAAACAAGCGTACAATATGGCTGCATCATGTTAAGATGACCATATGATCAAATGTATTTTAATGTCCGATTATATGTGTTGGCAGATGTAAACATCAGGTCGGATATTTTTGTTTTGATAAAAAGAAACCAATTTATGCTATATCCTTAACTAAATTTTAATAAGAAAGAAAAGAAAAATAGACAATAAGGCTAGAATAAGCATGAAACAACTTAAACATAAGTCGGAAACTAAACTACGTTAAATGCATGACACAACAACCAAACAACAAAAAAAGTAGACATTAATATAGACTGAATGCAAAATGTACTTCGCTTATGATTTCTCCAGAAAATTTCAAAAATGGAACAGAGACTAAGATTGGAAATATATTTTACCGTTGAATATTGTCTATATCCAATTTCAAATAATATCTGAAATACTTGTATCTTGTCGAGAATTCTTTTAGTGTATACTAAGTCATTTGTGTTATTAACTTGAATTTCTTTCATTATGTCTTTGTTGAAAAAAAAACGTTATAAAAAAGAGTATTACAATATGCAAAAGAAAACAAAATTTAAACTAAAGAACTTCATGTAAAAAGACCCAATTTATGAAATGTTATCAATTGAGAAAGAGTTCTTTAATATTGCAACTCACTAAAAGTATGTTGACAGCGATTCTAAATAGTTTTATGAAAAAAGACGAAGACATTTTATTTTATTCTTAAATACTCAACTTAAGTCGAGACAATTTCCTAAGGGATTACCAAATTTAGTTTCTATATTAAGTACTACGCGCTTATTGAGTTGAAACAACATTTACTGATTACGGATCGGTTGGTGCTGAAATCAAAAGAGGATTAGGGCTTTGACAAACCGATTCACAATTTTTGCTAGGTACTATAGACTATTAATAATGGTCTTGTAATATAGCCTTTTCAGTTCTAGACACTTTATTTCATTTTGTTTTATTCCGTAGGTGTGTCAGTTTGTCGTAAAGTTATAAATTTGAAACTTCTAAGTATATAACGCTTCTCTTTTTCGACCAATGGCTTTCTTCTCAAATCTCAATAGCAATCCCAGTTTTGTGTTTTCACGTTTAGAAGTTAATGGTGTCTATCGATTAAAAAATGAGAGCCTTGTTCCCATGTTTTATGATAATAATTGTTTTGACTTTTAACAAATAAGGTATGTAAACGTGTTTTTTTTTTCATTCAAACTTTAAGAAGGAAAGTGATGTGCTCTTTGATTTAACAATTTTAATTTAAGTCCACAAAAAGTATATCATTAACTACCAATCAAGTTTTTAAACGATTTGTAAAGCTTCCACGTTCTATCATGAGTTCCGTGTTTCAGGGTTGCTGCAAAGTAGAAGTTAATCCTAGGGTTCAAAATAGTGAAGAAAAATTTAATCCTTCGAAAACGAACGGACACCTTTCCAAGACGTGTGGCAATTAGGAAATATTTGTTTCAACAAATATCTCCCAACTGGTATACAACCATACTTGATATAAGTTATATGGACCTTCATGTACTACAACTTGTCTATAGTTTTATTTTGGCATTGAACAATATCATGTGTTTCTTTGACTAGTACTATTACTAATGCCTTGACATTTGATCCATTTGATGTTGGATGTGTACTGATTAATAGAATAGACTTATATGCATGATTTGTTTTATTACTTGTTATTGACTGTGAACCAGCTCTCTGTTACTACAAGAACTCTCAGATCTGTTTGTATCCACTTGTCTTGTTTTGTTAGGGATAATGATTCGATAATCACCCTGTCACGTTCTGTCTGTGTTTTTTGTTCGAGGTTTTATTTTGTATCGGCTAATGCGTTAAACCGTTTTCAACAGATTTTTATAGTTTGTTGTATGTTGTATCTTTGCAACACTGTTTAAGGTTAGGACAGATGGAATGCGATTGTCATACAAGTGAGAGGTTTAGCTAGCTTTAAAACCAGGTTCAGTCGACCAAATTCTACATAAGAAAATGACTGTACTGAGTCAGGAATATGACAGTTGTTATCCATTCGTTTGATGTGTTTAAGATTTGATTTAGCCATTTAATTAGAGACATTCCGTTTTGTATTTTCCTCGGAGTTCAGTATTTTTGTGATTTTACTTATTTTTTCACGACCCTGCATTTTATTAGTTGTCGTTGTTCAATCACTGTTATATTAGTTTTTCACAAACTGTATGGTTATAACTTCGAGTGTATCTCTATTGTATTGTGTCATATTGTTCATGTCAAGATCATTTATAGCCGACTATATGTTATTGATTTTTCTCATAATGGAAGGCAGTATGGTTGCTTATTATTGCTTACATTCGTTTCTTTTGAATTTTGGCGAATAATTGTCGGATTGTCAATCATATAACATCTGATTTTTTTTATATTAACCACATTCCTGTCCTCTTTTTATCAAATATGACACCAAAGAGAATGGCAACTGTGTGTACAGATTTATTGTACCGCAACGTGTTTTGCAACTGTATGGAAACTTGTTTTGCAACTAATGGCAACTTGTAGGTTAAAACAATATTTGCTGTCCTTTTTAAGAAATGATACTCCAAGTTTAAGTATGTAATTGTGCATTATATGTATTATATTTCCGAGTTTACATCAGATACGAGAGGCAAGGTTATGCTGACTATTTTAGTACATTAAAAAATCAGAATCTCCTTTTTCCCAGTCATAAAGTTTCGAAATGTATAAAAGATTAAGTTTACAAATTGAATTCGATACAAACAACAGCGGATACATCTTTCAATTGCAATTGAGCATTTGTGGTGTCTTTTACAGGCTACTCGTATTGTAAACTGACAGCTGTTATTACCAAGCAGCAAAGTCAAATGGTATTTTACATACACATTTTATTTCAACAGAGTTTTAATTTTCTATCTTAAAATAAAAAGTTGGATTTTTTCTAATATTTGTATTTAGTAACCATTCATTTATATCTGCATACATCCAATTAGGATAATTGGACGTAAATAGCTTAATTCGATGAGTACTTTATCTAATTATAGTATTATTTAATGAACAATTTATAATTATGATAACTATATTAACCTGATTAATATGATAGTTATGTGTGACGTTTACATTCTGACGTCAAACACGCGGTTTATTTAAAATACAAAAATAAGTAAGCAATGTACGTGGTTGTTAAATTTGATATATGCCTTTTGCACTTCTTTGTTAAATATTTGTTTGCTTTTGTTCTGATTTAGATTGTGACACGGTGATGACTGATGTACCCCTATTATGAAAATCTTATCTATAATGTCTGTTTTGTTCACGCATCGTTGTAAATATAATGGAATTTGATACGACTGTCATACTAGTTAGAGGTTAAGCGCTATAAAACCAGGTTTAATCCACCAGTTTCTACATAAGAAAATGACTGTACCAAGTCAAGAATATGACAGTTGTTGGCCATTTGTTTGATGTGTTTTATATTTCGATTTTGCCATTTGATTAGGGATTTTCCGTTTTGAATTTCAATCAGAGTTTAGTCTTTTTTTGTGATTTTACCTTTTTCTGTTACAAGTTCAATATCCTGGGCAAAGTTGACCTCAGTTTAACTTGGAGGTTATATAGCTCTTTTTCGTTTCGTTTCTTATACATCTATGGCTTTCAAATACACGTCTTTGAGCGTTCTCAAAGAAAGTAAATTAAAAAAAAAAGCTTTAAATGGATGAAAAATATAAAAATGTTTTTTTTTTTATCATTATCATCATTATTTACCTCCACTTTTACAGAAGGCATTTCTCGCTTGCAAGGCTGCGACAACAGCTACTGCAACAGTAGCAATAGAACCAAACAGTGAAGGTAACAAAATATTCAGATCTTAAAAAGAAATAAAAGATAAATGAAAAAAAAAAAAGTTTTGAGAAGGAAAAACATTGTAAATCTAACTAAATATTGTTTTGTTGCCTTTCTTTTTAAATGTTTGTTGTGACAGAAAACATTTTTCTGACATATTTCATGTCATTTGTGTAATTGCATGAGGGTTGATAGCACGTAAAACATGGTGTACAAAAGTTTTGCAGTATTTTGCCTTGAATAATGTCCTAGCTACAAAATGTGAAAATGATTTTTATTTTGTTCAATGATAAACAAAAGTGAGATAATGAAATAATAATTGGATTTTAGCCTAAATTTTGTTTCAAAATTTGTCCTAATAAGAAAAGAAAAAAAACATTTCTGATGAAGTAAAAGAATGACATTGAAAGTGAAGAAAAAAAAAAACCACTTACCAACACTAGCAGAACTGGTTTCATCGTCCTTATTGTTTTTGTTACCATTATTTGCAATCAAAATGACTCTATCAAGGAAATCTAGATACATTTGATGTGCTGTTACTTTACATGTCTTACATCCAACCATCTGTATTTTCATTGTTTCCATATCATGTAAACTTAGTGCCGGATATGTTGGGCCAATTAACACTAAAAAAAGTAGAAAAGTTGTTATCTTGCTTATATTAACGATACAATGTAAAATTACACATATCTCTAAAGTAGTTTTAATCACATTCTATATTTTGAACAGTGGTTAGTACGAAACATCAATCATTTGAAAATTACAACCCGAAGTACATACAATTATCTTCCTACACTTTCAAATACATCATGCGTCATGCAATGTTTTTTCACTTCAGATGACTTCAACTTTGTTATTGTTTAATGAGCATTTCTCGGTATTCTTGAGGTGTTTACAAATCTGAATTCACACATTCTACTCGCGAATGTTCATAATACTAGTATACGGACTTCATTTTCAATGTTTCAGGAGTATACGTCTTGCACATCAAAACTAAAAGGGTAATTTGGGAAAGGGAATGAAATTGACCCTTCATAACATTATTTATTACAAATATTTAACTGATACGGCATGTCTTTGTCTCAACTGACGACTTGCTACCAGGGATGGGGTTATTGAAAATGTAATGGTAATTGAGTGTAATGCATTACAATTTTCCATGTAATTGAATATAATGTGTAATTGATCATTTTCTCAATTACATGTAATGGTTGATGAAATAAAGTCATCAGTTATAAGCATTGACTCTAAGTTAACAAAAATGGGATCAGCTGTTGATTGTCTTGTGATACGAGTTGAGAACGTTGAAAATAGTCAGCAGTTTACATCTGCAGGGTTTGAACAAAATAAATCTGACATGGATGTCATTGCCGATGATATAACTTTATTGCGTGTTGTTAACAGGTGTATGGTTGATCAGCTTGAACAACTATAATGTGAAAACTTGAGGGACAATTTCATGTTTTTCGGTACCGTGGAGGAGGAGGGCGATGACTGTATTGATAGCATTAGAAGCATATGTACTTTATCTCTGGAAATTCGAGAACCAATTGAAAAGCATCTGCTTTAGGATGGGAAAGAAATTCGTGAGCAAGTCGACTCGGAATGTCCGTAAGCCGCGCCCAATAATTGTAAAATTTATAAAACGTCAAGAAAGGGACACTGTACGTCAAAACTCTCGAAATTCAAAAGAGTCAACCATTTCAATTTCTGAACACTTTCCGAAAGCTATACATGAAAAACGTAAACTATTATTTCCTGTGTATAAAAAAGCAAATGAGGCAGGTAAAAGAGTTTCGTTTAATAACGATAAACTTTTTATTGATGGTGAGCAGACTGTGGTTAAATCAAACGAACTTGTCAAAATTACACTTCGTGATCAGTCAGGTGATAGAATGTCGGATACATCGTCGGGTCTAGTGTTTTCAGTGGCCGAAAAAACACCGAGCGTTTTAAGTATAAAACCTAGTAAATCTTCAATGAGTGATTGTTCGTCTAGTGGATACCGCTGTGAAGTGTTAGCAGATATGCACACAGGTTCAGATTTGGACACATCGAGAAGCATCTCCTTTATTAACTTTTTGTATTGGAACATTAATGGTGGTTTACATGATAAACTTAATGAGCCAAATTTTTTAACTTACATTAAATCATAATTATGATATTGTTATTTTGTCTGAGTGTTGGATTGATAAGTCATTTGATGATATTGTAGATGGTTATATTTGTAAGCAATCCCATTACTAAAAAGTAAATATAAACAAGGCGGTGGACTATATTTGTTAATAAAAAACTGTTTAGCAAAGTACGTTGAAGTATTTGATATTTAGAACGATACAATAATATGGCTCAAGGTGTCAAAGGATATATCAACTTGTGGGTTTGATTATTTTATTGGATGTGTATATTTGCTGCCTGCCTATTCAAATTATTATAAAATGTATAATTGTGACTTATTCTATGATTTGATAAATTCTGTTGAAAAATATTCATCAGAAACTTCAAGAGTATTTTACTAGGTGATATGAATGCAAGAACTGCTACAGTTACTAACTTTATAATAAATGACAATGTACGTGGCCCAATTTTTGATAGTTTCAACCATATTTTTGGGTATCTAAGCGACACAAATCTACCAGTAAGAAGAAATTCAGATCAAAGTACTAATGTGATCGGGTTAAAATTGTTAGATCTGTGTAGAAGCACTTATGTACGTATTTTGAACGGTCGGCATAAGGATGGCTTAGCTAATGACTATACATTTTGTGGTTCCCGGGGAATGAGTGTTGTGGACTACTGTTTGGCTCCATATGACTTTTTACACATTATAGACCAGTTTATTGTTTGTAACTTCACTTCTTTTAGTGACCACGCGCCTTTACATGTTCGCTTGCGGTGCATATTGCACGATTCACAAGAGCCTGAGCGTAACAGTAGTACGTCAAACAACTCATATAACAGTTATCGATGGTAGGAAGAGCTAAAAGATCAGTGTTATGAATCTTAAACTTTAAACAGTGGTTCACTTAGCCAGATAATATTTTCTGATATTGAAAAAAAAAAGCCAAGATGGTATTGACAATTATGTTGAATCGTTTACTTCCAATTTGATGGACATTATTTCACCATTCTTTTGTAACTCACATAATTCAAATAATACTTGTGACCGTACCAGTAGTAAGACGACCCGATATAAAGATGACAAACCATGGTTTAACTACGTGTGCAAAAGACTTCGATCTATCTATATTAGTTCTTTGTATACATTAAATAGAGACAAAAATGTTGAAAATCATCAAATATTAGTTATGTCTAAAAGACAATACAAGCGTTTAGAAAATAAACTAAAACGAAAATATAAGCGCCAAGAGGGTGATATAATAGCTACATTGCGTTAAAGCGACCCAAAGAAATATATAATAAACTGTTTCAAAAAAAAGAGAACAAAAACTTCTAATGTGTAACTTTCAGAATTCTTCGAGCATTTTAGAAATTTGGTCACAAATGATGGTATTAATGTGACAGTCGATACTCCAGAGACCGTTTCCGACACAACATATGATAAACTTGATCAAATTATGACACAAGATGAAATTTTAAAGTGTATTTCTAACCTGAAACGTGGTAAAAGTCATGGTATTGATGGTTCATTAAACGAGTTATTTGTTGAATTTAAGGATATTCTACTACCATTCCTAGAGAAAATATTCAAAAAGATATTAGCATCAGGACATTTTCCGAAATCTTGGGCACTCGCAGTGTTAATTCATGTTTTTTTTAAAAAGGCGACTCATTCGATCAAGCGAACTATCGTGGAATCAGTTTAGTCAGTAATTTGGAAAAACTGTTTACATCTATTATAAATTCAAGACTAATAAAATGGTCTGAGAACAATGATATTACTACAGATGCGCAATTTTGATTTCGACCGGGTAGCAGCACTGTTGATGCAATTTATTCTTTGTTGACACTCGTTCAGAAAGCACTTTTCAAGAAGAAAAAACGTTTATATTGTTGTTTCGTTGACTACAAACAGGCATTTGACTCCGTAACCAGACTTAACTTATGGTTGAAACTATCAAAGAGTTGGTATAACAGGCAAATTACTGTCTGTTTTAAAATCAATGTATTCTACAGTAAAAGTATATGTAAAAGTTGATGGTTTTTATTCTGAGCAGTTTACAAGTTCAGATGGTCTCATGCAAGGGGAAGTTCTTTCTCCTATATTTTTTTCGTTATATGTAAATGACTTTGAAATTGAATTTCTACGAAGTAGTTATATACCATATGAAGTGCAAGACTTTTCATTATTTTTACTTATGTACGCTGCTGACATGATTTTATTTTCTGATCCAGTAATTGGCTTGCAAGATATGTTAGACACATTATTATTATATACTTGTTAATGGGGTTTGACTGTAAATATTGCCAAAACAAAAAATATGGTATTTAGAAACGGAGGTTTTGTAAAAGACAAAGAAATTTGGTATTATGATGGCAATGCTATTGACATAGTGGATGAATTTTGTTACCTTGGTGTACTGTTAAATTTTAACGGTGAATTTGCTAAAGCTCAAAAACATTTAGCTGAGCAAAGTAGAAAAGCTGTATTTGGTTTTAAGTCGAGGGTTTCGTCATTGTATTTGAATGTTTTTACAAATTTGAATTTATTTGATACTTACATTAGCAGTATTTTATGTTATGGTGTGAAATATGGGGCTTCCATAAAGCTCTAAATATTGAAAAAATACAACTTGATTTTTGCAAAAACATATTAGGTGTCAAACAGTGTACAACACATGTTATGGTTTATTTGAATTGAGTAGATATCCTTTGATATATTTTAGAACGTACAAAATAGTGAAGTACTGTTTAAAATTGTTATCCACAAGCAACAGTATTCTTAAAAAACTGCTACAGGGAACAACTGTATAATTTCTGTAATATTAGAAGCAGTTAATTGGATTTATCAACTACAACAATTATTATTTAACTTAGGTCTAAATGAGATCTGGTATAACCAAGACAATTTGATTATTGATACAAATGTATTATCATTTTTTAAAACAAGGATATATGATCAGGCAAAATAGACTTTGAATGATCAACTGAACGTTTCATCTAAGTGTTATTTATATAAATATATTGCCAATAATGTATATTTACTGAATTATCTAACTAAACATATCAATTTTAGAGTGTATTTAACTCGCCTTAGATTGTCTTCTCATAATTTGTTTGTTGAAGTAGGCCGTTATCATGGAATAATTACATTAGATGTATGTTTCATCATAATACTTTATTCTGATTGGCTAACTGCACATCACATGTTATTCCTAAAGCAATTGCATCACTCAGTAAAACTTTTCATTCATGATAACAGGTGGTCCAACAATAAAGTGCACAGGTGAATTAGATAAAACAATTATAAAATTCGTGTTTTCATAATCATAGCTAAAAAGTGTAATTATAAGTATTGAATGCTTCTTTTTGTAACTTCATAGGGTTGTAAAAGCGTTGACCGTGCGCACATTTTTAGTATGAAGCGCTTCCGCTAAAAATGACAGCCACAACACCTCTTGTCGAAACAAAGTGTTCAGAGAAGAGAGATGCAGACTAAATGACAAAATATTAAAATTACTAATGATAATCGAGTGCAAGGCTAAAACTATGTTGTAAGCTTACATGAATATTTTACATATGCTATAAATACATGGTATATATTGTTTAAAAAAACAATTATGATGAAATGTAATGTGTAACTTGATTAATTACTTTATAAGTATTTGTAATTTAATCAATTTCATTTAAAAAACTGTGCAATGTGTAATTAGCGTAAGTGATCCTTTTTTGCAATGTAATTTGTAATTTAATTAATTACATTCCAATGTAATTGACCCTAAGTCTGCTTGCTACATATTTTCGCAGTCTCACATATTTAGACAAGCTTTAAAATCTACAATTTTACCGATTGTGTTCAATATCATGATTTTACATTTTGACGTAGTGGTGATTCGGATAGCAAGTTATACATGTATAAGTAACGAAGCAATGCCGATGCACAATGCCTTGCTTCTGTTAGGAATATATACGTTTCACTCGTTTTTTCTCTTTTGTCTTGATTTATCTTTATCGAGTTATGGTTTTTTGATATCTTTAAACTTTGATTGCTTGTATATACAGCCTATAGTCATATTGTTCGTTGATAAGTATAAAAGGAGATGTAACATCAAATCCACCATAGACCAGAAAACGTTGAAAACAAGAACTTTTGGTTACCGTATGGCCTTGGAAAATGAAAAAGAACCATATCCGTAAGATATTAGATGTCCCGGATTAAAAATATGCTGAACAAGAAAAACTTACGGAATGATTTATGCAGCAGCAACACATTTGAATAAAATAATTTGCACAATAAAAGACAAAACTCTCCAATCTAAGGAGTGATTGTGGGACCTACCAAGAATACGAACATAATACACATTCAAATGATTCAGTGTTTTGATGTCATTAACAAATTAAAAATTAAACGGATTGTCGTTTATTTATTTTTATCCAACTTCCTGGTATCTATACAAGAGATATGAGAACATGTTATAAAAGTGTCAATGAGACATCTCTCCATTCAAGTCACAATTTGTAAAAATAAACCATTATAGGTCTTCACAACAGAGCCTTGGCTCACAACGAACAGCAAGCTATAAAGAGCGAGTATTACATCATTTTAACTTGGTGGGTCTGTAGTCGGTAGAACCTGTGTAGTCATTATAGTGTACTGGTTTTGACGTCTTTTGTTATTTTCGTACTTACAACGTTGATATATGATGGTATAGTGGGTACTTTTTGCATATGATTTGCACCACGTGACCTAGACCATTTTCATTGAATTACTACCCTTAAGTATTATTGAAAATAAAAATCATATCAAATATACGGTAATTCCAGTACTTCACCTTAATGGATCTAAAATTAAAATATCTTTGAAAACGGATATTTATAAATATTTTGTGTAATTCTAAGGAAAACTGTTAGCATTTTGACTGCAGAATGAATAGTTATGTTTTTAAAAGCATTTTGTCGTAAATATAAGAAATCAGGTATGATAATAGATGTTTGTCAATAAATTAATCGTGCAAGGTGTTTACCTAGATACAAACAAATTATGAACAACATCTTTTATAATTTATTTTTCTCTTTTGAATTATACTTGGAGTTCGGTTATTTTCTAAACACTTCTTTGATTCAGGTTTGTGTGCGACACATTTTATCTGAATGACAGAGTGTTGGTGTTTAACGCTCTTGTTAGCACTATCGGATATACATATAGATAATCTACAGGGAACCATTGACATTGGGGAGATAAACTGTTTTGGTTTTTGGTAGTTTTGGGATATGTAAGTTAAAAATATTACCGCGCGACTGCACAGTAATCTTTGGTAACACTGAAGATGGAATGTTTGGACTGTAGAATAAAATCTCTAACATCGATACTTTCTCCTGACAGAATTCATAGTTCATTGAGAAATCTTGTTTATTGTCACATCTAAATATTTTCTCTGTAACAAGCTGAAAAAGTAAACTTAACATTATAACAAAAATGAACAAGTGACATGATGTGTATTGAATTAACATCAAATAAAATGAACATCACAGATCTAGAGAATCAAAAACATATACAAAGATAGACTCTGTTTTCTCGATAAGGACTCCAAAGTAGCCCTAACCATATTAAAATAAATAAGATAAAATGTTCTTTCCGAACTCCGACTTTCTCCACCTGAAACAACTGGCCGCTTTAAGATAGCACACTGGTACTGAAAGTAGTGTTAAACACCAATAAAGCAGTCACTCAATCCGATGACTATTGTATAGAGGTATGTTAAACGGTTAAGAGGCTGTCCAAGTAAATATCAGGCATATCCTATGATATGGGTGGCACAACATAATTTTTTCAAACTGAATTTTTGGTTCCAATGCAATATTTATATCATACAAAGGAATATATGTCAAAGATATTTTTGAATCAACATTGGATGGCTCAGAAAATGGTTTGAAAGTTCACTAACAACGCAACAAAATTTTGTACAAAACGAAGAGTTATCTCCCTTTTTCAATGAATTTTCAGTGCTTTCTTTGTATTTTTTTCTCTTTATTTGTTGCAGTTAATAAAAACACTAAATTTAACTTTGAGAAAGAATGAATTCGTGATATGAAATAGATGAAAACCAAATGTCATGTGGCATCCACTGCCTGGTTTTTCCATGGACACCCTCTTAAACGGTCAGTTTATTGCAGGACAACACAAAGAACCATAACCGATAACTGTTAACATTAAATAAAAGGGAAATAGTGAAATACATTAACCAACAAACCAGCAGCTGCATTTCTGAAAGTCTAGAACTCGTTTTTGCTTTGGTTTGAATATTTTTTACGACTTAAACGTAGATCATAAATATAGAATAAAATCATCAGTGGCTTTACATTCTGACACTGTCAACGTTCTTTGTACAAATCTTTACATGTACCGTCGGGTGAATCAGTTTTCATAGAAAAAAGTAGAGTAAAGCCATATTTTTTGGACGAAACACTTTGAACGCGTTTTTTCTGAAAAGCATCACCAGGTAAGTAGTAGGTGGTTTGTTACTGTTAAGATTACTATCATGTTGTTTTAATTATCGCCTGATCAATTGATTAAATGTTTGAATACTTTGATTGTAAGACCCTTTAACAGGGTTGACCCTAACCCTCCCCAGGTTAGGTTTAATACTTATCATTCAATAAAACCGTATTAATCACATTCATAAAAATTCTTTAAAATTATTAATTAGTAATGATATCATTACTTTATATATAAATATATATATATATAGAGAGATTAAATACTCATTGACTTACCATACTTTGATTTGCATACAGTATTATTGACTGGTCTTTGTGACGAATATCCAAATTCCATCCTCTTATAATAAGTGTATCATTTCTGCCACAAGGTAATGTTATATCAGACATTTTAAAGCACATGCCGGATAAACTGTAATTGCTGTTTATATAATTCACACCAATGAGATAAAGTGAACAGGGAGGGTTGATATGCTGCCCATCGGATCTGATGTGGAATGTTTTTTGAGCTTGTGTAAGTGCAAATACGCCACACATGCTCGTATTGTCAAATCTACCTACAGAAACTGAAATAAAAGTAAAAGGTTATATAGTGCAATATGTTTCGTGCAATTGAGGAACATGTGAAACATTATATTTTTCTTAATAACAAGCTATTTTGCGCTATGTAGAAACTGGTTTAACCGACCATCCTCATTTATATGTTACTGGAACTAATAATTAAACTTTCATGTTCAGATTATGGCATGTCCCTGAAGGAAAACTACAAGGGTGAAGGAGTGATCTGTTTGAAATCTTCATTGATATAATTCCGAATAAGTATTTTCTGTCTTATATAGATTTTTATAGATTTGTTTTTATCTAATGATCCCCTTTCATTTATTTCGAGTTTGTTCTCATGTGTTACTGTTACCACACTGTGCCAAATGAAGGAGAGAGTTCTTCCCCTAAGCGAACATGTGTAAATCCTCTAAAATCTTCATGCACTTTTCCTAAATAAAGGCAACAGTAGTATACCGCTGTTCAAAACTCATAAATCCATGGACAAAAAACAAAAACGGGGTAACAAACTTAAACCGAGGGAAACGCATTAAATATAAGAGGAGAACAACGACATAACACTAAAATGTAACACACATAGACAAAATCCCACGAGAATAACAAATATAACATATATATATAACATCAAAACCAAATACATGAATTTGGGATAGACAAGTACCGTGACACGTCTTATCGCAATGCGAATTTACACTCAAAAATCCTAAGTCAGGAACATGTTTGTCGCATGTGGTTGTGATATCATATGTTTGGATTATCTATATGGTTCATCAATCAACCTCTTTTTTCAATTTTTTTACATTAAACATATTGTGGCAGATAGCGTACTATACGGTAATAATTCAGTGTTGATGTTAAAAGTCATATGTTGATCTAAAATTGTTAATTTCCTCGTCATTTAGTATCTTGTCGAGAGTTGTTTAATTTGGCTATCAAATCTTTATCGTTTCATAAAATGCATAAAAAAACCATAAAATAAAGATACTAACCTACAATAAAAATAAAAATTGATGGTTTGTATAAGAAACTAAATATACAAACGCCTAACTATTACAACCATACAGACGGTTTGAAACCAACTGAACTATTTCTTACAAGGCACATATATGTTTAGAAAAGAGTTAAATATAAGTTAACCACGAATTATATGAATACATTTTTGTTTTTATATTTATCGGAGCATAAGATACAAATTGCACAAAGGAGTAGGTCCAGTAAGGGCTGATTTTGGCCTCAAACTTCAGGTTCATCTACGAAAGATTTTGGACACTTTTTAAACACTCAAGTGTCTATTTCAATTGATTTGATTAGTTTTTGTGAAAGATTTTCACTGATTTAGTCATTAAAACGCTTCGATTTAAGCTTAAATTTGATAA
>CM034360.1:16796815-16833334 GCA_019925275.1 Mytilus edulis | reverse complement strand
CTAGTTCTGATTGAGTTGTAGTAAGTTGAATCTGTATAGTCATTGTACCGTTTTTTATTACTACCACTGGATCGCTGCCTCTTGCTGGTGGACTGTTAGTCTCCGAGGGTATCACCAGCCCAGTAGCCAGTACTTCGGTACTGGCATGAAAATACGGATTTTTTGTGTTATTAAAATTTGCTGTTAAAAAATGTTAGAAATTATTATAAATTAAGGAATGTATCTCCCTCATGCAAAGCTCTGATTCCTTTCACGGATTTGGCTATACTTTTTGGACCTTTTGGATTATAGCTCTTCATCATTTATATAAGCTTTGGATTTTTAATTGTTTGGCCACGAGCATCACTGAAGACACATGTATTGTCGAAATGCGCATCTGGTGCAGGAAAATTAGTTCCGTTAATGTAATTATGGGGAACTGTGGTTTTTGTTATATTCATACTATCAACGTCGATGTTTGCCTCTTATGACTGTTTTTCCAGTTGGTCTGCAGCTAAGATTGATAAAGTATAACGTTTTCTTTTTATCAATTTTTCTGGTCTTTTTTTTTTAATTTTACCTGGAGCTTGGAATTTTTTCAAACAATCTGTGCCTTCAGTGTTTTGTGCACCACCGTCTAATTGAATGAATGATTGTTTGTGTTTTACACAATTAACAGCACTTTTCATATCATCCAGTTTTATAGCGAGGTGAAAACAAAGAACCTACAGAGAACAACCTATATTTGGCTGGGGAAACTGTTCATCCTACTCAATTAAGATGGAAACGTAATAATAAACTACCTGTGTTCGTAGTTGTTGAACTAATTTGGGGATATGTAAATTCTTACCGCGTGACTGTACAGTAATCTTTGGTAACACTGAAGATGGGTTATTTGGACTGTAGAATAAAATCTCCATCATAGATAATTTCTTCCGACAAAATTCATAGTTCATTGTAAAATTCTGATTATTGTCACACCTTAAGGTTTTCTCTGTAACCACCTGGAAAAAAGGTAACCTATTTAGCAAGCGCTTTTAGTTTTTTTTTGTCATTGAATAAACATTGATTAATAATTTAGATACTACTTATCTACAGAATCGTAAAACCTGAAAAAGTAAGTCTATGCATCTTAATCAAGACTACGTCACAGCCCAAATCCTTAATATAAAAAAAGTTACCATGCTACTTTTTATAATTTAGTCGATTTGTTAATTAGATCGCATTTGTATACATTACATTAACTAAAACTTCTCTAATTAGTATGTTTATTCACAAGAGACTATCATTGCTAAGCAAAAGTTCTTCTGACGTTTTCTTAAAATACCTACAATCTTGTTGAAAAAACAACCTTTTAGACAAAAGGGGTGATATAACCTTCCCAAAATCTTTCAAACAACGCTTGCATACGGAGTAGTATACTATCTTGTCGCTAAACTATTGTTTTCTGTTTGGTATTAAATTATTGTAAAGATCCATTTTATCACATTTTGTGATAAATTTATTTGACAATCGTCAATTGCAGTCAGCATGGTTTGAGATGTTTCTGTATTGTTGTTTGTGCTGTATTCTGCCCCCGTAACAACGAAATGTGTCTTACATGCAAACGTATAAAAAATGCAGTTTTTATCCAACGCAATCATAGGTATAAACGTTTTTTTCTTCAAAAAGTCCCTTTTGAAAAAACTAATATTAAATTTATTTAGTTTTTATTTGTGCCTCTTTTTCTTAATCATTGGCTTCATTTGTTTTGGTACGGACGTTACTGCTGAATGTCAATCTATGCTAGCCGTGCGGCTGCAATAACTTTGTATTTTCATTAACATGTCAATATACCATTCTATTCCATTGACAGACAGTTACGTATTCCAAAGTAACTTTACTTTGAATAACTTTAAAAAAAAGATACGGCACATTCCGAAGACACCTTGAGGATGCTTGTGTACTATATTAGATATAGTTGACTTATTTCTGTTCATTGAGTGTGTTCTCTCTGATTTTCTTTTATCGAAAAACAAACTATTAAAAACTCCAGGTAAACTATATTGAATAAGAATAAAGACCAAATCAACATTTTAGATATTTTAAATTAGTTTTTATCTAATACAAAAAGTTTTGAAATGACATTTAATACATGTATAAACCAATTAGTCTACCTATTCCTATTCATAAATTTATAACCTTTAAAATAATACATTGGTAATGATATATCTTTTTTCAGATTTCACTACTATTGACTTACCATACTTTGATTTGCATACAGTAATATTGACTGGTCTTTGTGGCCAATATCCAAATCCCATTCTCTTAGGATAAGTGTATCATTTCTGCCACATGGTAATGTTATATCAGACATTTTAAAGCACATGCCGGATAAACTGTAATTGTTGTTTATAATATTCACACCAATTAGATAAAGTGAGCATGGAGGGTCTATATGATGCGCATCTGATGAGATGTGGAATGTTTTCTCATCTTGTGTAAGTGCAAATACACCACACATGCTAGTATTTTTAAATCTCCCAACAGAAACTGGAAGTGAAATGTGATAAAGTACAATAGCTCATGCAATGACGTTACATTTGTATCAATATATAAATATATTTTTAGAATTTAAAAAAAAAGCTACGTAAAACCTTGTTTTACCAACTGTCTTCATTTTTATGTTACTGTAACAAATCATAGAACTTTCATCATGTTTTGGATTAAGTTTTATTGACTGAAAGGAAACTAAGGGAATCGAATGGTTAGGTCAAGGTTATCTTTTAGAAATCTTTATGGACGTATTCATGAATAAATTGACCTTATTTTTGTGTTATTTGCTTATTATTATTATTATTTTTTTTTTTATAACTTTTTATCGATCTAACGAGTCATTTACAACTGATTCTTAGAGTTTGTTTTCATGTTGTGGTGTTACCACATTGGGATAGGTATGCGCGAAAGTTTAGAGCATGCAATTATGTATAATTCCGTCTCTTGTTGCATTTCCCAAATCAAGAGCCTGTAGTTCAGTGGTTCTCGCGTGTTGCTGTTTATCACATTTGTTTCTGATAAATTGTATTATAAATAAATCAATTACGCATTTAAATTGTTTTAGGTAAACCATGGTGTGGCCGTTTTGGTGGGGTTCGTGTTGCTTAGTCTTTAGTTTTCCATGTTGTGTCTCCTGTACTATTATTTGTCTGTTTGTCTTTTTATTCTTAGCCATGACGTTGTTAGTTTATTTTCAATTTATGAGATTGACTATCCCTCTGGTATCTTTCGAGTACTATATGCGGTATTGGATCAATGTTTATTTTGGAGGTGGTACGGTGACCTATAGTTGTTAATTTTTACGTCATTGAGTATCTTGCGGAAAGTTGTCTCATTGGCAAATAATATCAAAGTATCGTTTCGTTACATAGTATGCATAAAAACAATGAATCGGAATATACTGAATATTTAGAAATGAAGGTGAAGTTCATTAAAAAACTAAAAATCAACAGAAAAATCCTGATATGGCAAACACATTTTTTCTAAGAGAGTAAGATATACCGTATATGAAACTAAATCACGATTTGACAGTCTTTGTAATTTTCAATGAGATAGTTCGATATAAAAACACAAACTTGGCGTATGTGTATTTAGTTCATTCATGCTGAATAGCATACTTTTATTACGAATAATTTACAAATGCATTCTATGTTCTAAGTAACATTGTACAGGTATATTTTTTATGTAGTAAATGCCTGCACAATGTTACTTTTGTACAAGTCGGAAATATGTCAGTTTTTGTCCATTCCATTGATTTTGCCATTTGATAAAGGACTTTCCGTTTAGAATTTTCCACGGAGTTCAGTAGTTTTGTGATTTTACTTTTTACTATGTCCTACAAATTTTTTGTTTGACTTACCATTTTGATGGGTAGAGTATATAGCTTCAGTGATGTTAATAGCCATACCAATCAATAACACGTTTAAACAAAAGCCTGTGACAACCATTTTTGAGTATTCCATCAAATTATTATTTTCCTGTAATATAATATAAGACATAATATTTTGATGAAGTAATAATAAAAGAGGAAGTAATATAATTAAATATGGCGGAAGAGGTAAATCTAAATTCGTCGAGATTTGTAGTTGTTAGCCCAAATATAATGTTATTTTTCAGAAGACTAAACACAGAAGAAAGAAAAAAGTTTACGAGGGAGCAATAAAAAATCCTTGGTAATAAAAAAAACCCCACAGAAGCTAAGATGAAAAAGACGAAAAGTCACATAGATGTAAACAAATTATTATAAAACATAACAAACACATGTAAAATATGACCAAACAATTCTATAATGTGTTTATCTGTATCGTTTTAAAAGACCCAATAAATTCAAAAGTATCATTTACCAACACCTTAAGAAGCACAACCATCCTTTTAAATATTTAGCAGTTCAACCTTTAGAAGTAGTAAATAAGCAGCCTGGTGAATCTCATTCAAAGTTTGTACGATCACGGAAAAAAATTGAATTAAATTGGATTACAAAATTACAGACAGTCTACCCTCTCGGTCTTAATGATAATACCATGGGAATTGGTAATATATCTAGAACCGATTCCGTTAACATTTTGGATATAGTTTCTAAAACTGTTCGTAAAAACCGTTCTCACGGTTGTAGAACAAATCGCAATCAAAGAAAATGTCGGACCAATTATACCAATATTTCGGACCTAATATCTATTTCAAAAAAACAACGGCAGACATTATCTGTTAACAAAACTCTATTCATTACCGATTAATAAACTAAATAAAATTTTGGAGGATTGCAACACAATTTCATATAGCAGTCCTAAGTATGAAATAGTTCAAATAAAAAACATTTTATTAAAATAAAGTATGTCAATAAAGGTTTTGATTTTGTAAATATTGCCGGTATATTAAATGACCATTCTGTTAAAGAACAAATTCCTGGATATTTTGACAATACTGAGCTACCTCTTATTTGTTGTACAAGAAATCTACCCGGAAATTTGTGTATAATTATAGTCAACTATGTAAAGATGTTAATATCAGTAAAAATACACCTACTTCATGTAATTGTAGTACCTCCGAATATATTTATGGACCCATTTCCCATGTTATAACAGGCGATCTTAACATCGTTCAAGACCGAGAGATGAAATCATTCCTCAGTAAAGGACCTAAATATCGTTCCCCGTTAATTATTGATTGGAATGAGTGTCGTAATATCATCCACGACTCACTCCATACTTACTGTATAAAATGGATAAAACGGGAAAAAGCTGACAAAAAATCTTTGGACTCTTTTTTTAATTCGGTAATGAAGATAGTTGATATACGTATTCATCATTTTAAAGAACATTTTACTATTAACAATAACCACAAAAAACCTATTTCTCGTATCAAACATAAACTAAAAGAACTAGACAAGAAATTTGTTTTTGTCCCGGCCGATAAAGCTGCTAATAATATTATTATTGTTTGACGTAAATTTTACATTGAGGTTCTGAAAAAAGAAATCACCGATTCACCAACATTCCAACTGACTCCATTTTCAGAAAACGACATCTGTAACAAACATAAACTTTTAGCTACCGCTTTACAACCAGAGCCAAATACAATGAAAGTCCCAACTATGTACTGGCTTCCGAAGCTACACAAAACACCTTACAAATACAGATGTATTTCGTCTTCAAGCCATTGTTCCACTACTAAATTGTCTATTCTTCTTACCAGAAACTTGGTACAATTAAAAACCTAATAATAAATTGTTCAAATAAGGCCTTCGAAAATAGTGGAATTAATTACTTTTGGAGTGTCGAGAACTCGTTGGGAGTACTTGATAAATTGCATGCTTATATTGGTGATTTTGAATCTGTTCAAAGTTTCGATTTTTCTACCCTGTATACCACATTGCCTCACATTCTCATTTAGAAAAAATTCACACCTAATTAAATGGGCATTTAAAAAGTCAGAAGGTGAATATATATGTTCAAACGCTTTTAGGTCATTTTTTAGTAGCAATAAACAAAAAAACTATGTCAATTGGACATGCTTTGATACTATATATGCCCTTGAATTTTTACTAGATAACATTTTTGTTCGCTTTGGGGATTCCGTATATCGTGAGATTATCGGAATTCCAATGGGGACTTACTGTGCACCACTTATTGCTGACCTTTTTTTGTATTGCTATGAGTTACAATTTATGACAAAAATAGGCAAAACCCCATTGAAACAACATCTGAGTGATAAACAAATTTAATAATACTTTTAGATATTTGGATGATATTTTAGCTCTCAATAAGGACGACTTCAGTATATATATTAAAGAAATTTATCCTGTTGAACTTACTTTCAATAAAGCTAATACTAACAATGACCACTGCCCTTTCCTCGATCTTGATATCTATATCACTAACGGAAAGCTGAATACTAAAATGTATGATAAAAGAGATGATTTTTCATTTCCTATCGTTAACTATCCATTTTTAAATGGTGACGTTCCCTTGTCACCATCTTACGGTGTTTATATATCTCAACTTGAACGATTCGTTCGTGTATGTAACAATGTTTCAGATTTCAACGAGAGAAATGTATGTATTACTAAAAAATTATTACACCAGGGTTTTCGATATCACAAACTAGTCAAATTTTTACTAAATTTTATCATCGGTATAAGGACATCATTCGTAAATATAGCTCAACATGCAGACTTCTTATACGTTCGGGTATTTCACATCCAATTTTTTATGGAAATATTCTTTATAAAGTACAAAGGTGTCAGTATTCACCTCAAAAACTAACAAGACCTTTGAATAGACTTATTAAGAAGGGATATAGTTACGATACTGTTGTCAGGTCATTAAAGATTGCATATTTTGGCGTTAATATTGATTCACTTATATGGTCTTTGCATCGAAACTAAACACATTTATTCAAAAACCAGTTGTTGGCATGACACGGGTTATGTTCTTCTCATATATGTTATGATGGTATGATACTAAACCCCTAACGGGAAGGATTGTGCCTGATGTTCATATGATGAAATCATAATCTTTCAGTCAGTTTAATTGAAGTCTGGAGCTGGTATGTCAGTTAACTGCTAGTAGTCTGTTGTTATTTATGTATTATTGTCATTTTGTTTATTTTCTTTTGTTACATCTTCTGACATCAGACTCGGACTTCTCTTGAACTGAATTTTAATGTGCGTATTGTTATGCGTTTATTTTTCTACATTAGCTAGAGGTATAGGGGGACGGTTGAGATCTCACAAACATGTTTAACCCCGCCGCATATTTGCTCCTGTCCCAAGTCAGGAGCCTCTGGCCTTTGTTAGTCTTGTATTATTTTAATTTTAGTTTCTTGTGTACAATTTGGAAATAAGTATGGCGTTCATTATCACTGAACTAGTATATATTTGTTTAGGGGCCAGCTGAAGGACGCCACCGAGTGCGGGAATTTTTCGCTACATTGAAGACCTGTTGGTGACCTTCTGCTGTTTCTTTTTTCTATGGTCGGGTTGTTGTCTCTTTGGCACATTCCCCATTTCCATTCTCAATTTTATTACAACTATACAACAAAACTACACTCAGTAGTCAGTGCTTTGGTACTGACATAATTAAACAAACTTTACTAAAATTGTCCGTTTATAAATTTTGATATTATTATAAAACTAAGATTTCAACTCTCTCAGGCAAAGTTGGCTTTAGATGAATTTGGTTATTTTATTTTAGGTAGTTTTGACATATAGCTTTTCAACGATTTTCAGTACTTATACATCTTCGTATTTCAAATGTTTGGGTTTGAGCGTTCCTGATGAAGGTACATCCAAAAATGCTCTTCGGACGTAATAAATTACTAAAAGTGTTGTTTTCCATTTTTTATGTTTTTATTGATCATTTTACTTATTGGAGATTTTTTCTAGTCTACCGTGACACGGATTTTATGCGGTTGTAAAATTAAGATACCAACTAAAACATTTACAAAACTTTCGGTAATCAACTTCTGATAAGAAGATTCAGGTATATAGTTATGCAATATTAAGAAACATAATTGTCAAACAGTCTTTTAACAATGGACTGCATAGATTATCATCAATCAAATGTAGAAAATAATATATACTTTAAAGTAATACAATTCCATACGTTGATATTGTATTCGTTAAATAAATCTGATTAAAATAATTAAACAGATAAACATTATGTTGAAATATAAAATAGCGTGACAGTAACATGATCTCCTTTATTTATTTAAAAGGTCAGCAGATTCTTGTCAAACTATTTCTGTTCAACATAATTAAAATGTGTACTTCCTTACATGAATTTACCGTTATATCAATTGTCAAATTCTTACAGTCCTAGGTTATAATATTGATGTCCTCTCTTTGGTGTTCAATAATACTCTTTAATTTCGAATATTATCGTTACAAATGCTAATACGTCCTTTATATATTATTATCTTTCTTATGTCATCAAGTTGAAGATATCTTCTTGAAGTTATGAAGGGTGTATAATGTAATAGATCACTGAGTTTAACATTACACATATATTGTTAATATCAAATGTTGATGAAATTGATTTCATAGAACTTTTCGCCTGAATGCTAATGTTTTTTCTCTTTTTCTAAGCAACTTATTAGTTTTTATTTGGGCTATTTCTTTTTGTTAAAGAGATATGCGTTTTTTTAAAATAAATACATTTTATGTGCCTGATTCAGTCTCATTTTAAAAGTAGCCTTCTAATCTTATGTTGTAAAAATGAAATAACATTAATTGTACCACTTATTACCGCTCCAGATACAAACTTCGGAAATAGGTGCCTCATCGATGATGCTACAGAAAATATTTCAAAACATAAAACCATCCACAAACGTTGCATTGTAGCTGAACACAAAAAAAGGCAGGTAGTCAAAGATAGACAAAGAATATTTTACTACTTAACTTAAATGTCAAGGAATATTCCGTAAATTTGACAATAGACAACAAAAGATATGCAATTAACATCTTTATCACTACAAAGAGAATCTACATACGTGTCTACATCATCTAGAGACAACACGAGAAGGCTATTTTATTGACAAAAGAAATATGTGGATCGAAATAATCTACAAAACGTCAAATAGAACATTTCGAATTTACCATGAGGAGGGATACAGTTGAGGAATAACAGTACTGTAGTTGAAGAGTTGCCACCGTCAATTGTAGATTTGACGGTCACAAATGCAGTTTTACTGGCGACGCGTAGCGGAGACAGTAAAACGGAGATTTGCGACCGTCAAATCAAAATTGACGGTGGCAACTCTTCAACTACAGTACTGTTATTCCGATTCTAATGCATTACAAAAAGAAATAATACGATAAAACTTGAAAAAAGGTCTAAATAAGACAAATAAAAAAAAATCCGCGAAACTTCATGAATGATTTTGGCGCAAAGACGTCATGGTTACACGTGACGTCATACAAATGAAAACTTACAAACTGGAGATTATTACGTTACTTGACGATTCAAATTCGGATAAAATTACATTAAAACGGCGAATTTGGGGTAGGTGTTGTTTTATTTTCGATTATATAGTAGTAATCTAACACTTGTTGATTTAACAATTCAAAATGGCGGGTCAATCCTTAGTTACGCCTGGTCAACTGTGGATTTGACGGCAACTTTTAGCCAATGAAAAAAATTGTTACATACAAATTGCATTAGAATCGTCAATATATATTTCAATTTAACATGTTTAGTTGTTATTCAACCACATAGCAGGATAGTTTTACTAATGTTATATGAATTATATGGATGAATAAATATAATACGATAGAGTGACAATGTATATGTTATACCTGCACGATTCATTATAATATGAATAATAGACAATTGACCTTGATAACACCCTTGATATTTAAATGTTATCTTTAGTGGATTGTTAACAGAGCAGCTGATCGTTGTCTTTAAACTGCAATTCATATAACGTTACACAATATGTATGAACAAGAGATGTGGTACGATTTGCAGTGATGTTGGACTATTTGACCTTATGTGATAGGTATAAATCACTGAAGTCAAAATTTAACAACAATGGTACTACGGTTATGACATTATTTATAACGTATTATTTTTTCATAAATTCATAAATTATTACGAAACTACTGTTGCCGCTCCCTTGTCTTATGTTGACGGTTGATGTATTTGGTTATTATGTCTAGGTATTTTTAAATTATATATATAACTCCTAACGTTTCAGTATATTAACGCATTCGTGACTGACACATGTTTTGGTTGCAGCGATTTTGAAGATAGTAAAAAAGACAAAAAGCTTCCAAAGTGCGAAATCAATAACTCAATGTTTTTATTGGAAAAAATTTAGATTCAATGTATTTATCACATACTGTGAAAAAAGAAATATACCCCACAACAAATTATTTTCATTTACTTGTGTTTAATTTTGATTTTTCAAAAAGCGTTATTTGTTTTCCATAGTTGATGTTTTTCTGAAATTGTTGAGCATTTTACAGCGGTACAATATTTTTACATTAATTATTCATCCTTTATTTTTATTAACCTTGTATTTACATTGTACCAAAAATCACGTTCATTTGTTCAGTGTATGTTCAATTGTGTTACTATGTCTTTTGGTTGAGTTAAGATATTCTAATTGATAGTTTATAGTATGACTTTCTATGGTGTGATGTTACACTATTGGTTTCAGATAAGGGTGAAGGTTTGGTACCTTTTAAACGTGTTAACTCGCTGCAACTATTTGCACTTGTCGTAGATCAGGAATCGGATGTTCATTAGTTGTCGTTTGTTGATGGGGTTCATAGGTTTTTCTCGTTTCTCGCCTTTTTTATATATAGATTAGACCTTTGGTTTCCAGTTTGAACGGTTTTATACTAGTATTTTTAGGGGCACTTTATAGCCCACTGCTTGCATTTGGTGTGAGCCAATGCTCCGAGTTGAAGACCGTACCTTGACTTTAATGTTTACTTTTATAAATTGTGACTTGGATTGGGAGTCGTCTCATTGGCACTCATACCACATCTTCCTATATAAACCGACTATATCTATTATACTACATGCAGGAAAGACATATTTAGATATCGGTCTACCTTATTTCTTATCATTTTATTCTTAATTTATCTAGGAGTGGGTAAAAGATTCAATTTGTCGTTTAGCCTTTATATTAAGTATCTCGTATCTGCTTTGTTTTAACTATACATTGCACTGTGCAGGAAGACCTTCATTGGTTTAGGTCTTCGGTGTGCTTTAGCTAACCTATATACATTTAAAGACATCTTTGATTATGATTATCACCTTTTATAGAAGTTCAATCACCATTCTTTAGTTCACTCGAATCCTTTGTATTCTAAACTTTTAAAGATTTTGCACAAATACTTTAAAATACTAGTATACATTTACCTTGCTATAGATCTATTTTAAATGTGAATAGAATTAGGTCACTTCCATTTTTAATTGTTTTTTGTTTTTAATTCATGCACTTTATCTTATAAAAGGAAACTTGAACGCATTCTTCGGGTTATTATAAGATCTGTGTTCATGCTCAATGCACACAAAAATAGACGGTAGTCCTTTCCGGTGAACAATAATAAAATATACAATTTTTTTCAAAAATGGGTTTTATTTTCCTCTCTGTTGTAAAAAACGATGGAATAGTTTCAGTCTTGAAAGAAAATTAAAAGTTAGTTCAGGGTTTTACCGCCATCTTAAATTGTACAATCACAGTTAATAATCGGTCTAGTTCTTTGCCCAAATCTGCAAATTTGGAGACCGATTTGCAATTTATTGGTTACACTGTTTGTTTTTATAACGAAAGCTTAATCCATTGTATTATCAAAAATGTTTTAACAAAGGATCGAAATTAGCTAAAAATATTGATAGTTCATAGAGTTTTCGAATTATCTGAATCATAAAATATGGCGGTAAAAGGCTGACTCGGACTTTTACCTTACATTTGCATTATTTGGATCTCAAATCAAAAGAAAGAAAATTATGTCAAATGACCTTTTATGAGCTGTAATGTCTTATTTCAAAAGATAAATAGGTGTTATGGGGCAACATATTTTACCTTGTATCGTATGGAAAAACACCAAGGAGTCGGAACATTTGACAATTATTCCAAACACCTCACCAAAGTACCTTTTTATGACTTAATTTTTCAAATAAGCAATTTAAGGGGAGATAACTCTTGTAGTACAAAATTTATACTGGACATATAGGAAAATTTTAATTTTTACTTCTAGCAAGAAAACAAGTTCAATGAGACCATTTTTTCTTTTTATTTTCTTAAAATATAATATAAAAACTATCTTCTCATATTTTATTTCAAAATTTTGTCTCAAAGATTTATTTTTACGCAAAAAAATGTGTTTTTTTTCAAGAACAATCAAAGTAAGTTTTGGCGATTTTAAACGACTCGTACCTTGTAAAAAAAGCGGTGACAGATACTTTTTATTATTTTTTTTTAAAGCAGCAATGTAAAATCTTCGTATTAGCAACTATAAGAAAATTCTGTCATTGTTTCTATACCCCTGAACTACCTTAAATTCAATCAAGAATATCTTTCAATATAAAAGATATATTTTTGTAAATGACAATGCCACACCAGAAATATAGTCGCCGTCAGCTGAAATTCGTAGCGGTTATTGGTAAAAATAATCTGAACTATCAACCACATTCACTCGTGATATAGTTTTTCACATTCAATTCATTAATTGCAAAAAGATAAACCGCTACTGACATACCTTTTAAGTGATTGCACTGTGATAATCCTGACCTTCACATTTTCCAAGACGATTTTGAATGGTGGAATCCGCCATTGTTTTTATCGGAAGTGTTTTCTTGAAGTTCAAAAAATTTGCATAAAGCGCGGGAAACTTTATCACATCAATGAAAAGAACATAACAGGAAATTCCGCACGTGACGAATGTCTTATGTAAACAAAGGATCCTCATAGAAACGAAGATGGCGTACTTACAATTGAAAACATTCTGGAATAGTGAAGGTCAGGATTATTACAGTGCGATCACTTAAAAGGTAGGTCAGTAGTGGTTTTTCTTTTGACGATTTATTAATTGAATGTAAAAAACTATATCTCGAGTGAACGCGATTGATAGTTTAAATTATTTTTATCGATAACCGCTACGAATTTCAGATGACGGCAACTGTACATGTAGCTCAATAATCGATGAACAAAGATATATAAGAAAAACATCGCAAATACTTGATTTTTCATTCGTAATTGACAATTTTGACAATAAAATACGAGTATTTAAAAAACTGGACTTAAAAATATTCATCAAATACGAAACTAACCTTACTTACATTTAATATCTTCACTCTGTATAATTCTCGGAGTGTAATCGACAAATACTATAGCTTCATATCTTTAATCTGAATGATATTGCAAAGTCAAATTTTTAGAAAATAGGTTACTTGTTTCGAGGAAAATATAAATTTAGTATTCCCAGTAAAATCAATTTAGATGTTTGTCTTACCTGGTAAACCACGTAACAAAGGTATGAGAAGAAGTATTTTAAAATAAAAAAAAAACCCGATGTGTTATATTGAACTTTTGTATACAGTTTTGTTAAAGGTATACACTAGTTTAGTCAGATGCATGGGTAGATTTTCTTACTATGTATTGTGCATTTAATACATTAAAGGGATTGCATTAGGGTAGAAAATTGAATACTTGACATGAATCAAATTAAAATATCATTCATACTTAAAATGCTGAATATTTCATATAAAGAGTTTTAATTTTGGTTAAATTTCTTAACATTAAAACCGTTCCGAGACACTTCCGCTTCTAATATGTACGATTCTGATAATCATATCATTTGTGTCTGGGTTTTTTTTGTCTTTTTCTTTCTATTATAAATTTGTTTCGATTAGAATAACAAACTGTTTATTTTCATTCTCCAAATATTGAGTCATGAATTTTTATATGTGGTAGTAATACGCTGAACATAAAAAAAACGTACAAGATTAACAAGATAACATATAAAACCTAAAATTGCCCAATTACAAATAGTTTTCAAAGGTACCAGGATTATAATTTAGTACACCAGACGCGCGTTTCGTCTACATTAGACTCATCAGCGACGCTCATATCAAAATATTTATAAAGCCAAACAAGTACGAAGTTTAAGAGCATTGAGGATAAAAAATTCCAAAAAGTTGTGCCACATATGGCTAAGGTAATCTATGCCTGGGAATATCCTTAGTTTTCCGAAAAATTCAAACGTTTTGTAAACATGAAATTTATAAATATGACTACATTATTGATATTTATGTCAACACCGAAGTTTTGACTACTGGGCTGGTGATACCCTCGGGGACAAATCGTCCACCAGCGGCATCGACCCAGTGGTGTAAATAGATATCAAAGGTACCAGCATTATAATTTAGTACGCCAAACGCGCGTCTACATAAGACTCATCAGTGACGCTCATATCAAAATATTTATAAAGCCATTGTTGCAAATTAAACATTGTAACGTCAAACAATTTTTGCATACAAATAAATATTACTAAACATTGCAAAGTCAAGTTAAAACGACAAGTATACATATTGAATAAAAATATTGCATTTGAATGGCAAATTATACCATTTGAATGGGAAAAATGCATTTAAATGAAAAAAAAATATACCATTGAAACAAAAACAAAAAATATTGCATTTAATTAAAAAAAAAACAATTGAATACGAAATATTGTATTTAAATGAAAAAATACACCAATTTAATAAAATATTGCCTGAACTGAAAAATATCAAATGTTTGCAACTATTACCATGCTATAGTCTAGGACATCAATTTAGTTTCGGAGCGTATTGCTTTCGACTTAGTTTTCTACGTGTATGTAGTGTTTTGTTAACTTAGAGGAGTGTTATTTCACACATGTAGTCAACGGCAGTATCATCAGGGCACTAGTCAATGAGTCGGTTCTGACATGATTTATAATTTACCTTTATAAGGATATAGTTTCATGTGCTCGTATTTCCACATCTAACAGTGTTGCTAGACAAAACACTAATGAAAATTTCGAGAATGATGATGATAATCCAATGTGGATGATGTCTGTGTTTTAATTTCTCATTTTATGCATATTTTTACTATTAAAATTTGTTCAGAAAGATTCAAATTTTCAAATGTAACTTTAAAAGTGGAATGAAAATGACAGATATATAAGCACACATCCACAGTTAATTTTCAATTTTACATTGGGAGCCTTAAAATCTCAATACTCTGCGACTCATTCGTATCTTCTGAATCCTGGAGTATTGACAATAATAATTAAAAAATGTCTAGACTTTCTATGATCTCGATACGAGCCCCCTTTTTTGGAATTGATGCTTATGGTGTCAAAAATCAAATTTATTTCAGTGTATGTTTATTCTATTTTGTTTCTATGACTTTTTGATCAATAAGCAATTTTAATTGATATTTTACAGTTTGTCTTTCTATGTCATTTATGTTGTGATGTTACACTATAGTTTCAGGTTGGATGAAAGTTGATATCGATTAAAACTTGTAATCCAGCTGCATTTGTTTGCACCGGTCCTATTTCAGGAACCTGTTGTTCAGTGATTGTCATTTCTTGATGTGGTTTATATGTGATGTCGCTTCTCGTTTAAAAATTGATTAGACCGTTAGTTTTCCTGTTTAAATTATATAACACATGTCATTTTGAGGACTTTAATAGCTTTCTGTTCTGTGTGAACCAAGTATTAGTGTTGAAGGCCATACTTTGACATATATCTGTATACTTTTTTTCACAAAGTGACTTTGATGAAGAGTTATCTCAATAATTGGTACTCGTGTCACATCTTCTTATTTCTACCTCAGAATATTCGTCATCAGTCAAAATTCTAATTCCATGTCAAGTCATTCTATGTCACGTCGTGCCTTTCATCGCATACTATATAGATTGAATGTTGCTATTATTGAATTCCATACGATGACATGTTGATATACTATATTTATCCTTTAGTTTCAGGAGAATAGTTGTCTCATCTGCAAAAAAGCATATATCCTTATTTTTTTATTTATATCGATATTGTGTTGTGTTGTGTCTATCTACATTTGGAATTTGTTAGCTTCTGAAAAAATCAGATAGCAGATTTTAAAAAAACAAATGCTTTTTTTTTAACTTTTATTGAGCAATGTATGCATGCGCCTGTCTAAAGTCAGGAGCCTTTGATTCAGTGGTAGTCTTTGGTTGGTGTGTGACATATTGTTTTACCGTTTATGTTTTATTAGTCTGTTAGTTTTCTCTTTTTAATTGTTTTTCATTTGTCATTTCTTTTGAGGCTGCATGATAAGAACTTTGGATTTTTTAAGCATGAAGGTTCAATAACTTCTTAATTTTATGTCCTGGTATCTATGATGAGTTTATTTTTAATCTCATATCAAACATTTGTGAAAAACTAAAGGGAGGTTATCTTAATAGATCTGTGTAAACACATTTCTCAAAGCACTTTAAACGTATCGTCAAAAAACAGGAATAATCACATATTTTTATGAATTAAATCCCATAACTCAGAAGTTTAAAATCTCATATCTATGAAAATTCAAAGGGAGCCTCTTTTTAATGAATAAACCCGATTTGAGCTAAGATCAATAGATATAAGCAATTCACCAAAGTTTAGTTCAAATTGGATGAAGTATTTTTTGAGTTCATGCATGGCAGGCATGTTGACTACTGACAGACGTACAGACACAAACAACAGTATACCATAATACATCCCGTAAACAAGCGTATAAAAAAGTAGGATCAGGGACAGTTCTAAAAACTTGCAAGGACTCATTCTTTAGCTTTTTTTAATTATAAACATGAAGCTTGTATTCGTATTAATATTCATGTCATGCTTACATTACATAACAAGTATCACTATGATCAATATACATCAACAAACAACAATAACAATCACACACACTGTATTTCAAGATTTTTTTGGACTATTTGCGGACCAATTGATTTTAAAAGTTATTTTCTGTTGTTTTTTCTTATAAATTTAAATACGCTTTACACTCTATGATCTGCGTATAGTAAAAAAAAAGCATAAGAACCAAAGAGCTTTGACTTCACTGCTTATTGAAACAATGCATTTTCAAAAAGATTAATGCTGAAGCAAGAAAATCTAACAAATAGATGTAGGAAGATATGGTACATGTATGTTACTCAGTTACTCTCCATCCAAATAACAATTTATAAAAGTAAACCATTATAGGCCAAGGTACGGCCTTCAACACGAAGCCTTGGCTGACACCGAAACAACAATCTATAAAGGGTCCCAAAAGTTACTAGTGTTATTGCATGTGGAATGTACTGTAGTTTTCTCTTTTGGGATCATTTTTTCTGTGTAATGTGCAATCTGTGCATCTGAAGTTAATATCTTTCCACAACAGCAAAATGACCTATTGTCTAAGGAGTACACCCTCATTTAGGGATACCCTCATTAGGTTGTTGTTTTCAACCTGATCTATGTTTGACCCTCCCCCTTTTTAGTTCAAGTTTAATTTCCCCTATTTTCAATGTACAGGAATCGGAGGGCTAGCATGGATACAAAAAGTTTTAAGCCAAGTCTTCATCTTTTTGTTTCATATCGTCAGAAATAAATACACGCAACGATTGAAGGCAATCACGTATGCGTCTTTTCACATTTCGGTTCCTGTTAAGCACAAATCACTGAACATGGAATAATTGTGCTTCAAAACGTACTGTACGAATCAAATTATAATATATATAAGCAAACAACTAATAAACATTATACTTACTTTGCACTGCTCAGAACAACTGATATCTTAAGATATATGTTTCACACGTGGGAGAAGTATTGTTGTTGTAATCTGTATAATGGCGCGAAGGGTTGCCAACGCATGCGCAACTTGATCAAATTTTCGGTGCGCTAAATGGAAATATTTGACCGCGAATATTTAAAAAGTTATATTTCAATGAATTGTGTTTAATCGTATCAAATACGGATGTAGTAATTCAATAAAGCAACAACCATTTGATTTTCTGGGTGGTGGGGGCTATGGATTTTTTACGGGAAAAGTTTGTTTCCAGGTTTTCGAGAAAAAAATGTTTGTTTCGCCCATAGCTGCCACAATATGTAATGATAAAGTTGAAAAAAAATTGGTTTTCAACATGTTGACAAAAAATAGATTGTTTTTGCAAAAGGCAAAAATTTCGTTTTTCCGAGAAAAAAATCCATACCCCGAAAAATCAAATGGTCGCTTGCTTGGGAGAAGAACATGAGGTAGGTGTTCTGTGTCCAACAATGACTATTAATACATGTATCTGCAAGTGGTTTCATAATATATATATATAAAATTGAGAATAGAAATGGGGAATGTGTCAAAGAGACAACAACCCGACTATAGAAAAAAAACAGCAGAAGGTCACCAACAATGTCTTCAATGTAGCGAGAAATTCCCGTACCCGGAGGCGTCCTTCAGCTGTCCCCTAAACAAAGATATAATAGTTCAGTGATAATGAACGCCATACTAATTTCCAAACTGTACACAAGAGACTAAAATTAAACTAATACAAGACTAACAAAGGCCAGAGGCTCCTGACTTGGGACAGGCGCAAAATGCGGCGGGGTTAAACATGTTTGTGATATCTCAACCCTCCCCCTATACCTCTAGCCAATGTAGAAAAGTAAACGCATAACAATACGCACATTAAAATTCAGTTCAAGAGAAGTCCAAGTCTGATGTCAAAAGATGTAACCAAAGAAAATAAACAAAATGACAATAATACGTAAATAACATCAGACTACTAGCAGTAAACTGACATGCCAGCTCCAGACCTCAATTAAACTGATTGAAAGATTATGATTTCATCATATGAACATCAGGCACAACCCTTCCCGTTTGGGGTTTGGTATCATACCATCATAACATATATGAGAAGAACATAACCCGTGTCATGCCAACAACTGTTTTTCTAGAAATAAATGTGTTAAGTTCCGATGCAAAGACCCTATAAGTGAATCAATATTAAAGCCAAAATATGCAATCTTTAATGACCTGACAACAGTATCGTACCTATATCCCTTTTTAATAAGTCTAATTAATGGTTTTGTTAGTTTATGAGGTCAATACTGACATTTTTGTGCTTTATAGAGAATATTTCCATAAAAAATTGGATGTGAAATACCTGATCGTATAAGATCGTATCATGTTGAGTTATATTTACGAATTATTTCCTTATACCGGAGATAAAATTTAGTAAATGTTTTGACCAGTTTGTGATATCGAAAACCCTGGTGTAATAATTTTTCAGTAATACATAAATTTCTGTAACTAAAATCTAATACGTTGTTACAAACACGAGCGAATCGTACAAGTTGAGATATAGAAACACCGTAAGATGGTGACAAGGGAACGTCACCATCTAAAAATGGATAATAAACGATAGGGAATGAAAAATCATCTGTTTTATCATAAATTTTAGTATGCAGCTTTCCGTTAGTGATATAGATATCAAGATCGAGGAAAGGGCTGTGGTCATTGTTAGTATTAGCTTTATTTAAAGTAAGTTCAACAGGATAAATTTCTTTAACATACATACTGAAGTCGTCATTATTGAGAGCCAAAATATCATCCAAATATCTAAAGGTATTATTAATTTTGTTTATCAGATGTTGTTTAGATGGGTCTTTGCTTATTTTTGTCATAAATTGTAACTCATATCAATACAAAAACAGGTCCGCAATAAGAAGTGCAAAGTTAGTCCCCATTGGAATTGGTGATATTTAATGTGTTTCACACTACTTTTTTTTTCGTTTTGTCTAGACAAGTCGACAAAGAAAAACAAAAACAGAATGAAGATGATGGTGACCAGGTAATGTTTTGTTTACATGAATATCATGGTATACACCTATTGACTGGGTGTGAGGGTAATAGCAGGTTTGTTGTCCTTGAAATACCAACTATTACTCGAGGCAAAGCTGGTTTGCGAAGGCACAACAAACTTGCTATAACCCGCACAACCAGTCATTAGGTGTTTTATTATACTGAACAACAGTCAGTAAGTGTTTTTATATACCAAATTAACTAATTTTCTAAAAGTGTATATATATCATATGAAAGAAAAGAAAAAGAATGTCACTTAACTTGACATGCACAAGATAAACTATACGGTTTTTTTTTCTTTTATAGTTCTTGTATTTCATTAATTGCAATCAAGACTAGACATACTTGTGTTACATTTTCTGTGCACATGATAAATTTAGGCTAAAGTACACCAAACGCAAATTCACTTTCAGAATACGACGACCGAAACCATATTGTGAATAAGGTACCATATTTTAGATCTTTAAAAAATGCGCGCGAAGATTTCTATGTCTGTATAGTTTCTTGAAATTATTGAGGATAAACGATAGATGTTAGTGAAATGTCTAATGTTGCAAGTAATGTAAGACTTTTAATTTCCTATTTTTACTGTTGTTTCCATGATACGACAGATTTGCGTATGTCAGTTTGTTAAGAAGTTTATTTCACGTACTGATTCCGTATTTCGCGGTAGTTACCTTATTATACTATAAACTGAAATAAAACTCTTCTAATGATCTACTAATAAATTTAAAGTCAAAACCCATCTTTATTGATGAAGATCAATCCATGTTTACAAACAATATCAACAATACGGGAATTTCCATTGTGTGATTCTTGGTTGCCGATTGAAAACAATATGTAACAATATCTGCCATTGGTCAGTCGAAAGTATAAATACAAAAACAAACAAAAGAATCAAGGGAGTGTTGCGTTGACAATGAATGGATAGTGAAAAACTTAAAATAGAAGCTGGAATATGTCTGAGAAATACAGACAAGCGTTGAAAGTTAACTTTGTTTTAATTTAAAATTGTCGGTGCCGGTGGCGGTGCTATATACAGGTGCCGGTGACGGTGCTAAATACGGGTGACGGTGACGGTGACAAATATAGTCATCGGTGACGGTGCTATTGAAGGTGCACATTAAGAGTTATGTTGGCGGTTTTGACATGATTAATATGTCAATTATTGTGATATACTTAGTTATTGTCTTCTTAGTTCTTTAATGAAGAAAGGTGTTTTAATCCTTTAATTGAGATTATAGAAAGATACAAAATAGTGACAACCTTGTTACTTGACTGTTGAAGTATATGTACTAGTTGTGTGTGTCTATGTAAGACCAACCTTAACCGGGAACCTGACCAGACCAGTGACGGATCCTGCAAGACCCATTCTCTCCGGCGTGGATTATTTTTAATATAAATAAAATATGAAACTTTATTTTATTCAGATATTTTATTTCATAACTGAGAACTATATATAAATACAAGTATACGTTTTCCCTTTCTGTAACGTGTTTTGGTCCGACGGTTAATAGTGGACGTCGAACCTTATACTTTATAGATCCTTTAAATCCCTTTTTCTTTGTGACCCTGTGTTCTCTGGTGTCCGACTCTAGCACCAGGGAGGCGGCGTTACAATATTACTACTTAACTTAAGAGTCACGAAGTATTCCGTTTATGTAACTATAAACAACACAAGAAAAGTAATTAATATCTTCATCACTACAGAGAGAATCTACAAACGTGTATAGATCTTCTAGAAACAACACGACAAGGCAATTCTATTGAAATATGTGGATCGAAATCACCTAAAAACAACAAATAGAACACCTCGAATGCACCGTAAAGAGGGATAAAGTCGTCAATATATGTCCATTTAACATTTCAGTTGTTACAATGATATATTTACTAATATCATTAATTCGTATATTTTAACAAATTTGATTCGTTTAGAGATAGTCACATGTTAAACTATATTTCCGAAGGTAGAGAGAAAATGGCCGATAGCAAAAAGCATATTGACCTGCAAAAAGCAGAATTTAGAATATCTAAAAAACAATATACTTTGTGACGTCATGTAACGAATTTCAGGATACTGTTTAACGTTTTAAAACACATGATATCTGTCATGGATTATTTGACGAAAAAATCTTCAAATACATAAGATGTCCAAAAAAAAAAGTAAATGAAAAAACAAATAATATGTTGTTATTGTCAAGGAGACAATGTACAATGATGTAATATCTATAAAATTCCAACAAACCTAAATGACGATTTTGATACAAATATGGTCAGAAATTAATAATATAACACATATAGCCTTTGTATGAGGTCAATACAGGATATATCGACCCAAAGAAGTATATCGACCTCGGACTTCGTCCTCAGTCAATATACTTCTTTCAGGTCAATATATCCTTGTATCGACCTCATAGAAAGGCTATATTTGTATAATGTTTAATGAATTATATGGATGAATACATATTGTACGATAGAGAAACCAGGTATATTAAATAGCTGCACGATTCATTGAAATATGAATAATAGATAATTGACCTTGATAACACCCTTGATATTTAACATGTTTAAATGATATCTTTGGTGGATTGTTAACAGAACAGCTTATCGTTGTCTTTTAACTTCACTTCATGCTACGTTACACAATATGTATGAACAAGAGATGTGGTACGATTTGCAATGTAATTGGACTATTTAACCTTATGTGATAGATAAAAATCACTTAAGTCAAAATTCAACAACAATAGTACTACGGTTTGGACATGATTTATAACATTTACTTATTGGAATTCCTATTTCATAAATTCATAAATTATTACGAAACTACTGTTGCCGCTCCCTTGTCTTACGGTAGATGTATTTAGTTATTATGTTTAGGTATTTTAAAATCATAGATATGACTCCTAACGTTTCAGTATATTGACGCATTCTTGACTCACACATGTTTTGGTTGCAGCGATTTTAAAGATAGTAAAAAGACAAAAAACTTCGAAAGTGCGAAAGTGCGAAATCAATAATACAAAGTGTATATTAGCAAAAGTTTGGATTCAGGGTATTTCAACACATACTGTGAAAAACGAAGTATACCTCACAACAATATCATTTTGATTTACCGGTGTATAATTTTGATTTTCCTAATAGCGTAATTTGTTTTCCATAGTAGATGTTTTTCTGAATTTTTTTAGCATTTCACAGCGGTACAATACTTCTACATTAATTATTCATCCTTTATTTTTATTAACTTTGTATTTAGTAAATTACATTGTATCATATATCACATTTATTCGTTTAGTGTATGTTCATTTATGTTACTACGTCTTTTGATTGAGTTAAGCCATTACATTTATCTGAGATCTTTTCTATTTTACCGTAGCACGGACTATTGTGGTTGTTGTCATACCAACTAAAACATTTACAAAACTTTCGGTTATCAACTTCTGATAAGAAGATTCAGGTATATAGTTATGCAATATTAAGAAACATAATTGTCAAACAGTTTTTTTTACAATGCACTTTGAATACAATGATCAATCTAATGTAATGATATACTTTGAAGTAATACAATATCATACGTTGCTATTATATTCGTTAAATAAATCTGATGAAAATAATTTAACATATATATTTAACATATAAACATTATGTTGAAATATAAACTAGCGTGACTGTAACGTGATCTCCTTTATATATTTAAAAGGTCAGCAGATTCTTGTCAAACTATTTTTGTTCAACATAATTTAAATGTGTACTTCCTTACATGAATTTACCGTTGTATCAATTATCAAATTCTTACAGTCCTAGGTTATAATTTTGATCTCCTCTCTTTGGTCTTCAATAATACTCTTTAATTTCGGATGTTATCGTTACAAATACTACTTCATTCTTCAGATATTATTATCTTTCTTATGTCATCAAGTTGAAGATATCTTCTTGAAGTTATGAAGGGTGTATAATTTAATAGATCACTGAGTTTAACATTACACATATATTGTTAATAACAAATGTTGATGAAATTGATTTCATAGAACTTTTCGCCTGAATGCTAATGATTTTTTTCTCTTTTTCTAAGTAACTTCTTAGTTTTTACTTGGGCTATTTCTTTCTGTTAAAGAGATATGCGTTTTTTTAAATAAATACATTTTATGTGCCTGATTCAGTCTCATTTTAAAAGTAGCCTTCTAATCTTATGTTGTAAAAATGAAATAACATTTATTGTACCAATTATTACCGCTCCAGATACAAACTTCGGAAATAGGTGCCTCATCGATGATGCTACAGAAAATATTTCAAAACTTAAAACCATCCACAAACGTTGAATTGTAGCTGAACACAAAAAAGGCAGGTAGTCAAAGATAGACAAAGAATATTTTACTACTTAACTTAAATGTCAAGGAGTATTCCGTAAATTTGACAATAGACAACAAAAGATATGCAATTAACATCTTTATCACTACAAAGAGAATCTACATACGTGTCTACATCATCTACAGACAACACGACAAGGCTATTTTATTGACAAAAGAAATATGTTCATCGAAATAATCTACAAAACGACAAATAGAACATTTCGAATTTACCATGAGAAGGGATACAGTCGTCAATATATATTTCAATTTCACATGTTCAGTTGTTATGCAACCACATAGCAGGATAGTTTTACTAATGTTATATGAATTATATGGATGAATAAATATAATACGATAGAGGAACAATGTATATTTTATACCTGAACGATTCATTATAATATGAATAATAGACAATTGAACTTGATAACACCCTTGATATTTAAATGTTATCTTTAGTGAATTGTTAACAGAGCAGCTGATCGTTGTCTTTAAACTGCAATTCATATAACGTTACACAATATGTATGAACAAGAGAAGTGGTACGATTTGCAGTGATTTTGGACTATTTGACCTTATGTGATAGGTATAAATCACTGAAGTCAAAATTTAACAACAATAGTACTACGGTTATGACATTATTTATAACGTATTATTTTTTCATAAATTCATAAATTATTACGAAACTACTGTTGCCGCTCCCTTGTCTTATGGTGAAGATTGATGTATTTGGTTATTATGTCTAGGTATTTTTGAATTATATAAATAACTCCTAACGTTTCAGTATATTAACACATGTTTTGTTTGCAGCGATTTTGAAGATAGTAAAAAAGACAAAAAGCTTTTAAAATGCGAAATCAATAACTCAATGTTTTTATTGGAAAAAGTTTGGATTCAATGTATTTAAACACATACTGTGAAAAAAGAAATATACCTCACAACAAAATTATTTTCATTTACCTGTGTTTAATTTTGATTTTTCAAAAAGCGTAATTCGTTTTCCATAGTTGATGTTTTTCTGAAACTGTTGAGCATTTCACAGCGGTACAATATTTTTACATTAATCATTCATCCTTTATTTTTATTAACCTTGTATTTACATTGTACCAAAAATCACGTTCATTTGTTCAGTGTATGTTCAATTGTGTTACTATGTCTTTTGGTTGAGTTAAGCTATTCTAATTGATAGTTTATAGTATGGCTTTCTATGGTGTGATGTTACACTATTGGTTTCAGATAAGGGTAAAGGTTTGGTACGTTTTAAACGTGTTAACTCGCTGCAACTATTTGCACCTGTCGTAATTCAGGAATCGGATGTTCATTAGTTGTCGTTTGTTGATGTGGTTCATAAGTGTTTCTCGTTTCTCGTCTTTCTTATATAAAGATTAGAATTTTGGTTTCTAGTTTAAACGGTTTTATACTAGTATTTTTAGGGGCCCTTTATGGCTTGCTGCTTGCATTTGGTGTGAGCCAATGCTCCGAGTTGAAGACCGTACCTTGACCTATAATGGTTTACTTTTATTTTTAAATTGTGACTTGGATTGAGAGTCGTCTCATTGGCACTGATACCACATCTTCCTATATCTATTTGATTATTGACTTTCATTTTTGAATTTTCCTCGTATTTGTGTGATTTTACTTTTAAGATAAACGAATATGATAACTTGAATGTTTGAATGTGAATACTTATAAAACTGAAACCGACTATATCTATTATACTACATGCATGAAAGACATATTTAGATATCGGTCTACCTAATTTCTTATAATTTTATTCTTAATTTATCTAGGAGTGGGTAAAAGATTCAATTTGTCGTTTAGCCTTTATATTAAGTTTTCTCGTATCTGCTTTGTTCTAACTTTACATTGCACTGTGCAGGGAGACCTTCATTGGTCTAGGTCTTCGGTGTGCTTTAGCTAACCTATATACATTTAAAGACATCTTTGATTATGATTATCACCTTTTATAGAAGTTCAATCACCATTCTTTAGTTCACTCCAATCCCTTGTATTCTAAACTTTTAAAGATTTTGCACAAATACTTTAAAATACTAATAAACATTTGCCTTGCTATAGATCTATTTTAAATGTGAATAGAATTAGGTCACTTCCATTTTTAGCTGTTTTTTGTTTTTAATTCATGCACTTTATCATATAAAAGAAAACTTTTATTTACAGTGCGATCACTTTAAAGGTAGGTCAGTAGTGGTTTTTCTTTTGACCTTTTATGAATTGAATGTAAAAAAACTATATCTCGAGTGAACGCGATTGATAGTTTAGATTATTTATATCGATAACCGCTACGAATTTCAGATGACGGCGACTGTTTGTAGCTCAATAATCGATGAACAAAGATATATAAGAAAAAAATGTTAAATACTTGATTTTTCATTCGTAATTGACAATTTTGACAATAAAATGCGAGTATTTAAAAAATGGACTTAAACATATTCATCAAATACGAAACTAACCTTACTTACATTTAGTATCTTCACTCTGTATAATTCTTGGAGTGTAATCGACAAATACTATAGCTTCATATCTTTAATCTCAATGATATTGCAAAGTCAAATTTTAAAAAAATAAGTTAGTTGTTTCGAGGAAAATATAAATTTAGTATTCCCAGTAAAACCAATGTAGATGTTTGTCTTACCTGGTAAACCGCGTAACAAAGGTATGAAAAGAAGTATTTTAAAATTAAAAAAACTCGATGTGTTATATTTAACTTTTGTATACAGTTTTGTTAAAGATATAAACTAGGTTAGTCAGATGTATGGGTAGATTTTCTTTTCTTTCTATGTATTGTGCATTTAATACATTAAATGGATTGCATAAGGGTAGAAAATTGAATACTTGATAATGAATCAAATGAAGCATTTAAAATAGCATTCATACTTATAATGGTGAATATTTCATATAAAGAGTTTTAATTTTGGTTAAATTTCTTAACGTTAAAAATGTTCCGAGACATTTCCGCTTCTAATATGTACGATTCTGATAATCATATCATTTTTGTCTGTTTTTTTTTGGTCTTTTTTACTATTATAAATTTGTTTCGATTAGAATAGCAAACTGTTTATTTTCATTCTCCAAATATTGAGTCATGAATTTTTATATGTTGTAGTAATACGATGAACATAAAAAAAACGTACAAGATTAACAAGATAACATGTAAAATCTAAAATTGTCCAATTAGAAATAGTTTTCAAAGGTACCAGGATTATAATTTAGTACGTCGGACGCGTGTTTCGTCTACATAAGACTCATCAGCGACGCTCATATAAAAATATTTATAAAACCAAACAAGTACGAAGTTTAAGAGCATTGAGGATCAATAATTCCAAAAAGTTGTGCCAAATATGGCTAATGTAATCTATGCCTGGGATAAGAATATCCTTAGTTTTTCGTAAAATTCAAACGTTTTGTAAACATGAAATTTATAAAAATGACTACATTCTTGATATTTATGTCAACACCGAGTGTTGCCTACTGGCCTGGTGATACTCTCGGGGACAAAACGTCCACCAGCAGCATCGACCCAGTGGTGTAAATAGATATCAAAGGTACCAGCATTATAATTTAATACGTCAAACGCGCGTTTCGTCTACATAAGACTCATCAGTGACGCTCATATCAAAATATTTATAAAGCCATTGTTGCAAATTTAACATTGTGACGTCAAACAATTTTTGCATACAAATAAATATTACTAAACATTGCAAAGTGAAGTTAAAACGACAAATATACATATTGAATAAAAATATTGCATTTCAATGGCAAATTATACCATTTGAATGAGAAAAAAAAATACATTTAAATGAAAAAAATATACCATTGAAACAAAAAAAAATATTGCAATTAATTAAAAACAAAACCAATTGAATACGAAATATTGTATTTAAATGAAAAAATACACAAATTAAATAAAATATTGCCTTAACTGAAAAATATCAAATGTTTGCAACTAATACCATGCTATAGTCTAGGACATCAATTTAGTTTCGGAGCGTATTTCTTTCGACTTAGTTTTCCTCGTGTACATGTATGTAGTGTTTTGTTAACTTGGAGGAGTGTTATTTCACACATGTAGTCAACGGCAGTATCATCAGGGCACTAGTCAATGAGTCGGTTCTGACATGATTTATAATTTACCTTTATAAGGATATAGTTTCATGTGCTCGTATTTCCAAATCTAACAGTGTTGCTAGACAAAACACTAATGAAAATTTCGAGAATCATGATGATAATCCAATGTGGATGATGTCTGTGTTTTAATTTCTCATTTTATGCATATTTTGACTATTGAATGAGATATAACGAGTCCAGAACCAATCCTATATATATCAATACATATTCTTAGTATTTGACTTTATTTCATAATCTATTTTGTTCAATTCAATATTTTATCATAAATATTTGTTGTTTTTTAAGGTGTTTCGGTTAAGGTTTAACTACCAAGGCTTTTCCTCATCAGGTATCCCAAGCCTCTAACTAATAAAATAATCAGTTTCAAAGTAAAGTTCAAAGCATCCATACGCATAGAATTTAAAAATTCTGCATACCGGGATACTCTTTTACACCTGGTTACTTTATATTGATGTATTGTATTCTAAATTAAATCAGTTTATGATTTGATATAACTATTGTCTTTTATGTTGTGATTTATCCTATAACTTGGTTTATCCTATAACTTGGAGGATGTAAGTAGATCCTTCAAGTTTTTGTGTCTTTTATATGCTATGATCGGAGGTTTTGGAAACATGGTTTATGTGCTATCATTTTGTTCAATTAGGTGCCAATGTTTTTTAATTGCTTTATTTAGTCCATTGAAGGAAGGATTAAATTTGGTGGCTAAAACAAATGGAGGCATTGCTCTTTTGTTTTTAAGCTTGTACCTTAGACAATCTTTTCTTTCCTTATGAAGTGCATTTGTTATAATGGGGTTGATATCTTTTTCCGAGTATCCCCTTTGGAGAAGTTTTGTTTTAAAAGTTTCAATTTCTTTTAGTGTATCTTTTTTGTTATTTGATGATCTCATAAAACGCAATATTTCCGCAGTCTGTTTCCTTTAAAAATTGTGACGTCAAGGAATTGAATGCTAGATTGTGATATTTCATGCGTAAATTTTATCAACGGGTGTATATTATTAGCAATGTTAACAAATTCAGTATGATTATCTTGACTAGAATTAAAAAGAATGAATCCATCATCTCTGTATATAGATAACAGTGCTAAGTTATCTTTAAAAGGAAATATATCAAGAATATTCGTTATAATCTCGAACATTCTTAAATCAGCCAGGGATGGGCTCATTGGGGCTCCCATTGGGATTCCACATGTCTGTCTGAATATCAAGTTATTAAATTCAAATTCACTATTGCATAGAATGAATTGAAGTATTCGTAAGAAGTCCTTTTTTGGTGGTAGAGGTATTTCATGTTTATTACGACATATTTTGTACCATGCTCTGTCAACTGCTTGCAGTATTTCATCGTGAGTTAAGGAATTGTACATACTAGTAATATCAAAAGTGCACATAATTATGTCATCCGGTGCCCTTATTTGTTCTATTTTGTTGATAAATGAGGTCGTGTCCTGTGTATAAGTCCATAATTGGCTAACTACCGGTTTTAGGAAGTGGTCTATAAATTGACCAATTTTTTCAATTGGACTATTGCATAATGATACAATTGGTCTCCCAGGAATATCTATATTTTTAAGGAAATCTTTGTTAGTTTTGATTTTTTCTCTATCTTCATGGTTAATTTTGTGAATTTTTGGCAACATATAGAGTCGTCCCACTCGTATATTGGCATTATTGGCTAGGTATTTATATGTTATATCGTCGATATATTCTTTCTTGTGTAGTTGTTTGATCATTTTTTGAATAGTTTCGGATATTTTGTTCGTATTAAATTCATGAATTTGCTCATAGCATATACTGTTGTTCATGAATTCAGTGTTTGTTTAATATATAGATTTTTATCCAGAACAACAGTAGATGAATTTTTGTCAGCTTTCTTAATAATTATATTATTATTTGAACGTAAGGTTTTGAGTGCCGCTCTCTCATGTTTAGAAAGATTATTTCTAATTTGTTTATTTTAAGTCTGCATATTTCCATCTTTGTGGCAAATAGATAATTTTCTATTGTGTTGTTTGCTAAAGAGGGTTTAAATCCCGATTTGATTCTAAAAGGATGATTGGTGTCCGCATTAGTTTTATCACTAAAGTGATATTTGCATCGCATTTTTCTACCTAGTTCGTCAAAATCTCGTAAGAGATTTTGTTTAATGTATTTTACATCTGGACTGGGAATAAATTTTAATCCCTTTGCAAGAACTAATATTTCATAGTTTGTGAGATTCTCACGTGAAAACACTTCTATATAGTTTAAAGCTTTTTTTACATTTTCATGAAAGTGTTTTGTGCGTTTAAGATGGCCTTTGTTATTATTATGTATACGGAGTTTACTTTTGTATTTTATTAATCGTTTTTTCTTATCCCTTTTTCTGAGAGATCTTTTTCTATTACTCATAGTAATTTATTTGTATAAAATTTTTTTGTGACAAAACTATTTTGTTTGTTTGTATAATTATTTGAACTCTAATTGAGAGATGAAATGAATATATATGAAATTTAACTCTATTTGAGAGATGAAATGTATTTTATTAATTCTACTCTATTTGAGAGATGAATTGATTTGTATTTTGTTTAAATCTATTTCAAAAATTATACATTGTATATGTAAACTCTGTTGAAGTGTTTGTTCACTTCTGCGGCAATCAATGTGTACTGCAAATATACACCAAGAATTACCACGTGCATACATTAGTCTAAGACTTAGATTCTGATTGGATATTCCAATGTTCCCACGTCACTCGTAACAAGCAACAAAGTTCGTCATTTGTATTCTCAATCTGATTGGTTGTTCCGTAATTAGTGTAGATCAGTTACTACGTCATCGAGCCATCTAACTCTGGTCATATGTGTGTATTTTATTAGATAATGATTTAACACTTAATTGTTATTAAACTAGTAAGATAAAATATAATGCTAATTAAATTCCTTTATATAAATAAGTAATGCTTTAGACAATACTATTAAATTACGATATTAATATTATCATTCTAAAATAAATAGAGGTAATTGTGAGACAGATATAATCTATTCATGTAAAGATAAGGGTTGTTGATGAAATTGCACTGTTTGCCCTTGCGTAGTCATGTGTATAATTTATTGATAACAATCCTGCTACGTGTGTATGATACCTGTAAAGTTAAGTGATTTTTTTTGAAGATGTTGTAGATAATCCATATACGAACGAACTATAGTTTATAGAATATTTGTACCTAGATAGTACGATTATAATGCTCATTGCTAAAACCATACGAAATAAAATGATAGCAATTATAAGTATAATTTCTTAAGCGATCTTTTAAGTAATAGCTGTCAATTGATGAGTAGCAATTAAAGCAAATTAATTAAACTAAAATAATCAAAATTTTCCTTGATTTAATAACTAATGAATATATATATATGTGATAATTAATTCTAATCAATAAGATAAAACTACAATATTCAAAGTAGTCAGACCTGTTTTAAAATCAAATAAAATACATCCGTTTATAGTTGAATAAAATTTGATATCCATCTTGTATTATAAAGACACTTTGTTTTATCACTGTAAACACATAATTCCACTGAAATACGTAAGAATATTATTGTACTTGTCTTAGTAATAATTATTACGGAAATTTCTGCGGCCTCTTCCACGGTTCCCACGACCGTATCTGTTACCCAGAACATTCTTTAGGTCATCAATTTCCTTTTTCATCAAGTCCATTTCACTTACTGGTTTAGTTTTGTCAGTTTGTTGTTTAAGTGTCTCAAGTTCTTGCTTAATCTTGTCAAGATCTGACAGTTCTTTTGGATCCTTGGTTGCACTTTGTCTATAATTATCGGCCCATTTATCCTTCAGGCTCCTCACTCTGTCGTTCAAACGGACAACGCTTGATCCGTTGGTTATTGCCGCTGATGTCTCTAGCCAGTATTTTTCAACTTCAGCTGTCAGGTTGTCAGCATATTCTTTAACTGCTACCGTAAGGAATTCCCGGAGATTAGATTTTACATTACTGTTGAACTCCTGCACCTTCAATTTAAAGAAGGTGCTTGTGTCATCTGATCCGAATCTTGGTGAGAATGTCGCATTATTTATATTTGCGTAAACAGGTAAGGTGTCCCTATCGAACCTTCTAATGTCCCTAAGTAGAGTCAGTATTGGGTGCCTTTTAGCTAATGCACTGTCCATATTGTCAATACATTTGTCAATATTGATCCCATCCGTTATGGTACCACTGCTGCAGCTCTCATTTACTAACTGATCAAAGTTAAAGTTCATTGGTATGATTTTGACGTTACTCGGTATTTGCCCACACGGTATTTCATCTTTAATGCCTTCATTAATTGTGTCAGCAATGTCCGTATCCGATTCAGAATTGTTGTTCATCTTCTTTTTGCCAAGACTTAATTTAGATTGGTGCATTTGTAGCTCGTTATCGAGGTTTGTGAAGAAATAAGTGTTTATAGCAATTTTATATGTTAAATTTTTAGAAAAGCTTTCCTAAAAATATTAATTTTCATTGGTTAATACTTAGATTGTAACTTTCAATGCCCCATTATTGGGGTTGGTCTAACTATTTTGATTTGAAGTAATGAAGATCGTTATAGTTATAAACAATACTATACATTTGTTACAATGTTCAGGTGGTCTGTCCCTACAGATAATCAAATTCGATGCGCTTCGTATTATTTTGTATGAAGTAAAGGTGTGATGCTATTAGAAACTGAATAATAGTTACCCATGTCGAATGTAAGTTTCCTGTGATAATGGTTGTAAGAATGATAAATTTGGATGTAAATTGTCTGTACGTAATGAATTTGAAGATTATATATTCCGAAACAAATTCCACAGACTTTAATAATGGCATATTTGTAAATACCTTGTTATACAATAATAGCATTTATTAATGCATTTATTTCTTATAATGTTTTACGAAATATGTACTAAATACATATATGGAGATTACGCATGTCCAGAGACAAGATAATACGATGTTTTGGAACAACGTGATTGAGGCGGAGGCCTCGTATAAACTTGAATGAGATATAACGAGTCCAGAACCAATCCTATATATATCAATACATATTCTTAGTATTTGACTTTATTTCATAATCTTTTTTGTTCAATTCAATATTTTATCATAAATATTTGTTGTTTTTTAAGGTGTTTCGGTTAAGGTTTAACTACCAAGGCTTTTCCTCATCAGGTATCCCAAGCCTCTAACTAATAAAATAATCAGTTTCAAAGTAAAGTTCAAAGCATCCATACGCATAGAATTTAAAAATTCTGCATACCGGTAGTTAGCCAATTATGGACTTATACACAGGACACGACCTCATTTATCAACAAAATAGAACAAATAAGGGCACCGGATGACATAATTATGTGCACTTTTGATATTACTAGTATGTACAATTCCTTAACTCACGATGAAATACTGCAAGCAGTTGACAGAGCATGGTACAAAATATGTCGTAATAAACATGAAATACCTCTACCACCAAAAAAGGACTTCTTACGAATACTTCAATTCATTCTATGCAATAATGAATTTGAATTTAATAACTTGATATTCAGACAGACATGTGGAATCCCAATGTGAGCCCCAATGAGCCCATCCCTGGCTGATTTAAGAATGTTCGAGATTATAACGAATATTCTTGATATATTTCCTTTTAAAGATAACTTAGCACTGTTATCTATGTACAGAGATGATGAATTCATTCTTTTTAATTCTAGTCAAGATAATTTTACTGAATTATTTAACATTGCTAATAATATACACCCGTTGATAAAATTTACGCATGAAATATCACAATCTCGCATTCAATTCCTTGACGTCACAATTTTTAAAGGAAACAGATTCCTTAATCATAATATATTAGACGTAAAACTATACCGTAAACCTACTGATAACTTTCAGTATCTTGAACGAACGTCAGCTCACCCATCATCGGTGTTCAATGGATTTATTACTGCGGAAATATTGCGTTTTATGAGATCATCAAATAACAAAAAAGATACACTAAAAGAAATTGAAACTTTTAAAATAAAACTTCTCCAAAGGGGATACTCGGAAAAAGATATCAACCCCATTATAACAAATGCACTTCATAAGGAAAGAAAAGATTGTCTAAGGTACAAGCCTAAAAACAAAAGAGCAATGCCTCCATGAGTTTTAGCCACCAAATTTAATCCTTCCTTCAATGGACTAAATAAAGCAATTAAAAAACATTGGCACCTAATTGAACAAAATGATAGCACAAAAACCATGTTTCCAAAACCTCCGATCATAGCATATAAAAGACACAAAAACTTGAAGGATCTACTTACATCCTCCAAGTTATAGGATAAACCAAGTTATAGGATAAATCACAACATAAAAGACAATAGTTATATCAAATCATAAACTGATTTAATTTAGAATACAATACATCAATACAAAGTTACCAGGTGTCGTATCCCGGTATGCAGAATTTTTAAATTCTATGCGTATGGATGCTTTGAACTTTACTTTGAAACTGATTATTTTATTAGTTAGAGGCTTGGGATACCTGATGAGGAAAAGCCTTGGTAGTTAAACCTTAACCGAAAAACCTTAAAAAAACAACAAATATTTATGATAAAATATTGAATTGAACAAAATAGATTATGAAATAAAGTCAAATACTAAGAATATGTATTGGTATATATAGGATTGGTTCTGGACTCGTTATATCTCATTTAGTATCCCGTTATGCAGAATTTTTAAATTCTATACGTATGGATGCTTTGAACTTTACTTTGAAACTGATTATTTTATTAGTTAGAGGCTTGGGATACCTGATGAGGAAAAGCCTTGGTAATTAAACCTTAACCGAAACACCTTAAAAAACAACAAATATTTATGATAAAATATTGAATTGAACAAAATAGATTATGAAATAAAGTCAAATACTAAGAATATGTATTGGTATATATAGGATTGGTTCTGGACTCGTTATATCTCATTAACATTTTTTCAGAAAGATTCAAATGTTCGAATGTAACTTTACAAGTAGAATGAAAATGACAGATATATAAGCAAACATCCACAGTTAATTTTACATTTTACATTGGGAGCCTTCAAATGTCAATACTCTGCTACTCATTCGTATCTTCTGAATCCTGGAGTATTGACAATAATAATAAAAAAAATGTCTAGACTTTCTATGATCTCGATATGAGGCCCCTTTTTTTGGAATTGATGCTTATGGTGTCAAAAATCAAATTTATTTCAGTGTATGTTTATTTTATTTTGTTTCTATGACTTTTTGATCAATAAGCAATTTTAATTGATATTTTATAGTTTTTCTTTCTATGTCATTTATGTTGTGATGTTACACTATGGTTTCAGGTTGGACGAAAGTTGATATCAATTAAAACTTGTAATCCCGCTGCATTTGTTTGCACCGTCCTATTTCAGAAACCTGTTGTTCAGTGATTGTCATTTCTTGATGTGGTTTATATGTGATGTCGTTTCTCGTTTTAAAATTGATTAGACCGTTAGTTTCTCTGTTTAAATTATATAACACATGTCATTTTGAGGACTTTAATAGCTTTCTGTTCTGTGTGAACCAATTATTAGTGTTGAAGGCCATACTTTGACATATATCTGTATACTTTTTTTTCACAAAGTGACTTTGATGAAGAGTTGTCTCAATAATTGGTACTCATACCACGTCTTCTTATTTCTACCTCAGAATATTTGTCACCAGTCAAAATCCTAATTCTATGTCAAGCCATTCTCCTTTTTTATAACTACTTGATAATGTTAACAACCTGATCTTGACGAACATCATTAGAATCTTAACAAAAATGTTAAAAATCATTACGCGATGTTTAAATTATGCACATATATATACAAACAATTCATCGCATCATTTTTGGGGTATTCGGGACTATTGCATATTGCGTTGTTTCTATCGAATAATTATTTTCATCCTTTAATTTGCAGTGTTTTAACATTTATTTTAAAGGACAATTCTACAAGCAAACATATGTATCATATTGTCAAGCTTTATTATGTTTAACATTTATGTTCCAGATATTTAATTTAAAATTATCCTAGAAGATTATCCATCAAGGAGTAGTGGGATAATCACTTATATAACCATATCGTTGTCCAATAAATGGGCACCCTTAAATATCCAGGGTTGTACATCTTCCTAGTTTAAACGC
>CM034360.1:16732986-16796715 GCA_019925275.1 Mytilus edulis | reverse complement strand
TATAACAAGAAAACGTCTCTGTAGTGTTCAAAAACATTTCTCACAAAACCCTCCGCTTCAAGCTCTGGATCTGCACCTGTTAATTGTCCTAATCAGAATCGAAATAATGATAATGATCGGGCAAAAATAATCACGGATCCATTTTAAAACTACAAAGAAGTATAGCTTGCATCAATTATTTCTTAAATGCCACAAAAGCGGGAGATTTGGTTAGCCGCAAAACTAGGTTCAACCCACCATTTTTTTTTATTTAAATGTCCAAGTCAGGAAAATTGCAGTTGTTATCTTATAGTTCGCTTCTGTGTGTGTTGCATTGTCGTTTTAAGTTTTTGTTGCACTTTAGTGTTTCTGTTGTTTCGTTGTTTTCCTCTTATAGTTGCCATGATGTGTTTACCTCAGTTTTAGTTTGTAACCCGAATTTGTTTTCTCTCCATCTATTTATCCATGTTTATGACTTTCGAACAACGGTATTCTACTGCTGCCTTTATTTAGCTGAGAGAAATACGCATGCCATGCATACTATGATCTTACTGTTAGATTTAAGATTTATTGATAACGCTCAGACACATTTATTTGTAACATGTGGTCAAAGTATAATACATATTAAACAATTAAATGATGGAATGATTATTTTGTAACACAAATTCAATATTTAAGAGAAAATAAAACGGCATATAAGTATAAAAGTACACAATTTTCCTTTTTAACATTTGCATTATCGGTTATAGTATTTTTCCAGTAAATCCTATATCTTCTTATCAAAAGAATTTTATCCTTTTCGATGTCAAGACTTTCAATATCAACATAAAATTGAGAATGGAAATGGGGAATGTGTCAAAGCGACAACAACCCGACCATAGAGCAGACAACGGCCGAAGGCCACCAATGGGTCTTCAATGTAGCGAGAAACTCCCGCACCCGGAGGCGTCCTTCAGCTAGCCCCTAAACAATGATATGTATATATCTTTTTAGGGGCCAGCTGAAGGACGCCTCCGCGTGCTGGAATTTCTCGCTACATTGAAGACCTGTTGGTGACCTTCTGCTGTTGTTTTTTTCTATGGTCGGGTTGTTGTCTCTTTGGCACATTCCCCATTTCCATTCTCAATTTTAGTTCAGTGATAATAGATGTCATACTAAACTCCGAATTATACACATGAAACTATAAAATTAAAAATCATACGTCAAGACTAACAAAGACCAGAGGATCTTCAATTGGGACAGGCTCAAAATTGCGGCGGGGTTAAACATGTTTTTTTTAAGATATCAAACCTCTAGCCAATGTAGGAAAAAAAACCGCACATCAATACGCACACTTAGTAAAACCTAGTTTAAGAGATGTACGAGTATGATGTCAGGATATGAAACAATTGTTTGAATAAACATTGAACGACAAAAGTTCTTCCTGTTCATGTGTCGTATAAATTTTCAGACGTCAGACACGCGAAGCAATGAATGCGTTTTTAAGTTTGTAGATTCCTTTGTGCTTTTTTGTAAAATTGTTTGTTTTAATATTGTAACCGTATCATTTGATTATAGGGACTTTCCGATTTAATTTTCCTCAGATTTCAGTATTTTTGGGATTTTACTTTTTACATGACTTTTTATTTACCACCAGGTATGCATTTGTAGAACTTTAAACGTAAGTTCTCGCAATCAAACTTACTAAATTATTTCTCAATTTCAAAGGGGCTACTTGTTGGCTTAAAGTACAAGTTCCCCAAATTTATGTTGACTTTATTGTGTAAGTTTGACGTCGCGAAAATGCAAAGTCATTCAATTTACCCCCCCCCCCCTTTAACTGTATATCATTTATAAACTCAAACACATAAACTTTTCGACAGGATTGTTAGGATAAACAACAAAAATCAATCTACCACTATTCATTTGCAGTCCACTGGATCAAGGATTTCTCGATATACAAAGCCTTGTTATGCAGGAATTAGTTAGCCCTTGTTAATGGCCGATTGTATCGTATTAGTTGCAGTTGATGAGGATGTGTTTAAATGTACATAGGAAAGAGTGGCAGTAGATAATAGTCGACAAAAATAACGATTAAAGAAAAATGGGGCTAACAATTAAGTATACAAAGAATAGAGTATAACATGTACATTGGGGAAAAATTGAAGAATATAGACCATTGCAATATCCTCAGTTTACTGAAGAATGCAGACCCTGAAGACTTTAACACACAATAGTCTTCAGTGACTTTGTATGGTAGATGATGCGTACATAGTTTTGATCATTTGAAGATTGAGTCACAAACATCTGGGGTCATCTCAGGTGCTCTCACAAACACCTGGGGTCATCTCAGGTGCTCCGCAGAGGTAAGATGATCATCGATGTTTGGTGGTTATTTTGACTATCTATCCCAATGAAATTTAAAATAAAACTTAAGGATATTTCAGATTGCAATTTTATCTGCTTTAAATTTTGAATACATCTTGACACATATCTACTAATTGACATGGAGTGTTAGTTGAGAACTAAGCTAAATACAAAAAAAAACAGCTGCGCCATGACCGCATGATACACCAGACGTCTTGTGTGGAAGTTTTATGCAATAATCATAAATAGTCTCTAAGTTTAAAGCAATAACCATATATTGTTTTTGAGACAAGGCGGGACATGTGAAACCCCCCACCCTGTTTTTTTTAAAAACTAAATATCATTAAAATCAAATTTTGAATCAAAACCAAAAAGTATAAAATCTTTAGATTAATATAACAAAGACTTGTGTAAAGTTTTAAGCAATAATCATAAATTGTTTTTGATATACGGCACAACATGTAAAAAAAAACCTCCCCTATTTTACAAAATACTCAATGACTCAAAAAATGAAATTTTGAATCATCACCAAAAAGTATACAGATCTTTAGATTTATAAAACAAAGACATGTGTAAAGTTTTAAGCAATAATCATTAATGTTTTTTTAGATATGGCGCGACATGTAAAAAAACCCTCCCCCTTTTTTACAAAATACTCAATAACTCAAAAATGAAATTTTGAATCATCACCAAAAAAGTATACAGATATTAAGATTAATATAACTAAGAAGTGTTTAAAGTTTTAAGCCATAATCAAGAATCGTTTTTGAGATACAGTGCGACATGTGAAAAAAACACCCCCTGTTTTAGTTACAAAGTGCCGTAACTCAAAAAGTTTTAATCTTATTTTCACAAAAAAGTATACAGATCATTTGCCCATCATAAGAAACTATATTAAGTTTCATGAAATTTGGATAAGTCATTCTCAAGTTACGGTGCGACATGTTTACGCCAGACAGACAGACGGACGGACACCGGACATTTGTATACCGTCAAAATTTTGACGGGCATATAAAAAGTTGATTTAAATTTTCCATTGTGAACATTCTTTTTTCTGTACTGCAACATACCAGCAACACCTCTATTTATCTTCAAGTTGTTACAACAGTCCATGGTTTGTGTTTCCTGTCATCAGTTCTTATAAATGAAGGGTTTCAGCTTACAAAGATGAGAATGACGGATTTAAAGTGGTAAGGTTGAATTCATCCTTTTATAATTTTGTTAGATGACATATGCATTACGATTTGGTTGAATGTTATATAATATCAGCATCACAGATTACCACAGATCTCTTCCACTTGTCATTGCCACAATATTAATCTAGTAATCTTTTAATCATAGAATACGACTGATCACTGAACTTTTACTTGCAATAAATAACACAATAGGTCCAACTATTGGAACAGGAACTGATGAACTTATGTTGTACTGTTATAACACTGTCCCAGGTTAATAGGGGAGGGTTGGGATCCTGCTAACAAGGACTATGGGGTATGGGCTTTGCTAATTGTTGAAGGCCGTTTGGTGACATATAGTTGTTTATTTCTGTGTCATTTTAGTGCTTGTGGAAATTTGTCTCATTGACACTCATACCATATCTTCTTTTTTTATATTTCCAATAGGTCTAACTAGTGGAGCAGGAACTGATGATCTTAACAGCACCAGCTTAGTATCCTCCAAGGGGGTTATAGGGATTGTACTGTAAAGTCTATAGTTTTCAGTGCTCTAAGCTATTTCTTTTTTACAATTTCTCTGTTTTTAACAGGTACATGGAAGAGAATATAAGTGTTTAAATCTAATGCCAGATTTGGAACTTGCTGCTGTCCAAGGATAAGACAAAAGACATTCATCCATCTGATACTTGGATTTCCTGATCACTGGTGGAGCAGAAACCTTTGACTCTTTATGAGCATCCTAATCACCTCTACACCCATATATTGGCAGTTATCAGGTTATTCAATCTTCAATTTTCTGTGTTTTTAGTTGTTTTTCTAATGGCAGATTTAAGGAAGGGGTAATTTTGGTCCAGGCCTAGTTGACAGGCTTATGGAGCTACATTTATGGTTATGCATAAATTTTACTCCTTCCACTCCCGAAATAGCCATTTGGTTGGCCCACTTTTTTTTCAAAATCCTGATTTTGCATTCTATGTTTTCTTGTGTTGTCTGTTTTTATTAGGCTTCTGATTTTTTCCCTTGATTTAAAAACCGTTTCCCCCTTTTTTACATATGCCTGACCAAAAAGTTGTGAGCTTTTTTCATCAGTTTGCTTTTGTAAAGGGATAAGGGTTCCTACTGAAATGTGAAAAAGTTATCATTTATATCAATACAAAAGTAATCGAACCACACTGAATTTAACCTTCATACCTTCAAGGCCATAAAATAAATTACAAATTTGTTTGTAAATGTTTATTATATCACAACTGCCTATATATACTGATTTCTGCAAAACATTAAAATATAAACAATAATTATAATAATTCTTAACAAATATTTAGGCATAAATAACAGTTTAATGCTAAATGGTTTTCTATATTTTGACATTAATTAAAAGTAAGAACTTGGCTAAAACAGTCCAAAGTTTTATAAATATAGTTCTAAAACATGCAGGTATCATAAATTCATATATAAAATGCAATTCACAAATGTATAGATCTAGTAAGTGTTAATTTAAATAGAACACATCATATGCCAAGCCCATTTGTCCCTGTTTTTAATGATAACACAGAATACATCTTCCAAAATATTCAAAATTTGTTGCCCCTTCTGGTGGAGTTTTTATATTTCCCGAGGGTATCACCTGCCCAGTAGTCAGTACTTCTGTGTTGACATGAATTATCTTTGATGTGGTCATAATTATAAATTAAATTTTTATAAAACTTCGAATTTTTGAAATACTAAGGCTTTTCTACCTCAGGAATAGACTACCTTAGCTGTATTTGGCAAAACGTTTAGGAATTTTGGATCCTCAATGCTCTTCAACTTTGTACTTTATTTGGACTTTTTAATTTTTTTATTTGAGCGTCACTGATGAGTCTTTTGTAGACGAAGCACACTTCTGGTGATAATACTTAATTTCAATCCTGTTTTCTATGATGAGATGTGAGCTTTTTCACATCTTCGATTTTAAGGTTGTCTCTTGGTGGTAAAAATCATATCATATGGGTTTTGGGTTTTTATCCAAAAAGAGTTCACAGTTGACCAAACAGAGAAAAGGCCTTTGAAAATTTTTCTTTTTATAAAATATAAAGGGTACATTGCAGTTTGAATTTGTGTCTATTTGTATCATAAAATTTGTAAGATTTGAAAATTGCCAGAAACGTTTTATTTGTATATTCAAAAATCTGCAAAATCTAAAGATTGATCAAAATCCAAAGAAGATCTGATTGCTTGAATTATTTATTCAAAGAAAATACCATCATGTGTTGTATTTCTATTAGTACTCTTTAAACTATATATATATGCAGAGGCAGATCCAGAGGGAGGATTGCGGGGTTGGAACCCCCTTGTTTTGGGATGATCAATGCATTTTAATAAGGGAAATGTGGTTGGAAATCCCCTCTCTTTTCAAAATGGCTGGATCGGCCCCTGACATGCTGAAAAAATTGCTTTCAGTAAGTGAACACAATAAAAAAGTTGATAATGTTTCTGAAAAACGTAAAAAAAAATCCAGAAGTAATGAGAATTTAAATATACAACAAGTGTATTGCTCATGATTTTTTTTTGTTTTGTGTGTAAATATATGACATTACATGTATATTTTTAAAGACTCAATCTCTATTAGAAAATATGAGTGGATAAAAATAAGTGCAATTTATATTAAATCCTGTGTTTGAAATAATCAAATTCTATTTTTTTATGTTAGAATATTACATTCATATCAAGTATTTTATTCAATATTAAATTAAAGTAAAAATACTGTATTCTGTCTTGTTTAGTTTTGTAGTGAATACATACAATGCATATTTATATATTAGAATTATAAAGTTATTGTATAATAAATGTAAAACTTTTACAAAAAAAAATTAACTAACTACTTTGATAATTTACAATTTAAAAATTATTTGTTTAGAAATAATGAAGTAGTAAAAATTCAAAAACTTCTAATTTTCCACTAAACTTAAAAATTAGAGAACTTTATTGTTAATCAATTAAATGTTAATCATCATGCGAATCAGTTGATGACAATATTAAAGAGATATCACATTCTTTATAGAGTTTTTTTTTTTAATTTTGAAATAATTCTAAGCATAAGCAGATCAACTTCCCCGAACTAAACAACTTTACGGTATTTGTTTTTCTACCATGGTACAGGTGGTACAGCATTTGTACAGGTTAGTTATAATAACAAAGTTATTACACACCCTGAATTATTAAACAACAACCCAGTCTCAAACTACACATAGATATCTCTGAAATACACATCCTTACCATTCTTCTTAAACAAAGAATTATATAATATATTAATGCAAAGGAGTAGGTTCAGTAAGACCCCTTTTTGGCCCCAAAATATAGCAGTTTTAGAAAATTGTGAAAATGTAATCTTTAAGCTATATTTTGGAAAATTAAAATACTTCTTCTACATAAATATGAGCTGTTTTTGACAATGCAAATGCACAAATATCTCGTTCTAGCATCATTAAGTCATTGTAAATTACTGAAATCTTCAAAATGTTAGCGCTTTGGTTAATTTTTAGACGGTTTCCGTCTAAAGTAAAAGTGGCCTCATTCATGTTCAATCATAACATTGAAATTTAAGTTGTAATTGATGATAATACAAAACATATATAAAGGTTGAGGATGAACACGGATGCGGCCACTTTCATTTTTGACAAAAACCATCTGAAAAGTGACGTCTTTTGGCATATATTTGATAGATTTTTCATATATAAGCTTGAATCAGAGCGTTTTTAATGACTAAATCAGTTAAAATCTTTCACATAAACTAATTGAATCAATTGAAATAGACTTTAAGTGTTTAAAAAGTGTCCAAAAACTTTCATGAGATGAACCTGAAATTTGAGGCCAAAATGGGCCCTTACCGGACCTACTCCTTTCAATACATCCAAATATTTCAATGCAAAACATGTACCTCAATATTTTAGTTTTCATTAGGTTGTAGCATGATAAAAAATTTGTATATACTAAAATACAGCAAAAGCCAAAGGAAATATTTTCAGTACAGGTCATTCATAAAAATAAAATAAAATAAAACTCAGATTTTGTTTTTGGAAAAACAGCATGATGAATTAAATAACAAAACATTTTTTAATGGAAAAAAATAAATTAAACTTTGTTCTTGGCACAAAAAGGAATAAAAATGCTTTGGAAGACGCAAAAATAAATTCTTTCTTTCAAATCAATATACATTTTATCTGCATATGATAGTTTGGTATATGAAACAAATAGATACATATTAAACATGTTAAAAACAAAATGTGTATTTGTAGTCAGAATATTGTATAAAACATAAAAAAATGACAACATGCAGTGTTAAAAGACGAACATTATTACAAATAAGGTTAGCAAGTTAATAAAGATTTAAGTGTTATCTTAACAATACAAAAAAAAAAAAAAAACTGTAAAAATAAATGGCACTAAAATTTTCAAATCTATAATAAGAATGACTTAAGCATTATACTTTAGCATGTTTGATGGCTAAAATATGTTAAACAAATGTGTGTGTTCAGGGTTTTCTTTACAAATTATAATTGGTAGGTCGGACCTTGCTTACACAAACCAAAGAATATGAGGTCTTCACAAAATTTGGTATACATATTATTTTACTTAAAAGTCACCATTTACAATTTGTCAATAAACAAATTGATTGTAATTATAAATAGGATTTAATCAGTTCTGTCATGTGTTTTGATCTAATAAAAAATCCTAACAAAAAACATAATGATCAGTCAAGAAATACTCGACACACATGGTTTGGCTTTCTCAAAATATGTTTTGACACATTCTCCCATTTGCCTTCTTAATCTTATTTCATAAATGAAATATGTCTGCAATTAAGCTGCAGTCTTTTAAGAGTATGATAATGGTATGTTACAATTCCCAACAAAGTTCAATAACTCCTGATATTTTTCTAAATTATCTCCCATTTGTACATGTCTCTCTTCAGATACATGTACCGGTATGTGTTCATTATAACTTTCACTGATTGGTCTATTCTGCAATGTTAAATTGGATGAAATTCTTTCTGATTCCATAAAATGCATTCTTTCCCCACCATATTCATTATAACTTTTCTCAGTTGTAATTGTTTTTTCACTTATTGGTCTTGTCTGTACAGATAGATCTGATGAACTCTTTTCTGAATCTATGAAACTCCGCCTAGCACTCATGTATTCATTATAACCTTTTCCTGTCTTTATCATTTTTTCACGTAGTTTATGAGTTGAAATTATCTCTAATTTATGAATGTTTTTCATATGGCTGTTCAAATTTCCTTTCAACTTGCAGCTGTATTCACAAATATGACATGAAAATGGACGAGCCTCCTGTAAAAATATAAATTTTATATAAAAGAAGTATAACTTAACAATTGAAGCAGTCAAATTTAAAGTCATGAAAATACTGACTGAAGAAGTAATTTGGTATCCTGGTCTACAGGTGAAAGTCTCATTTACACAAACCCATAATCTCTTTGTAGTTACATGCATATATATATTATTATATCATCAAGTTTACACATTTGATATTTACTGACTCTCTGAAACATCCAGTCTACTGTTGGGAAGATAAGCATTTCCACACACTGGAACAAATATCAGGTAAACAAAAATGCACTATCCTATACTTTAAAGCCAAATGAATTTGTAAGTTTAAATTTTGTTTTGGTCACCACAAACATTTTAGTTAAACCTTAATAATTGTATCTGCTAATATTTTGTTTTGGTAATAATCACAATAACTATATAGCTAAGTACTGTTAAGAACTGAAAAAGTTCTGTATGAAAATTTGTGTGACTTTGTGTAGCAGAGCACTCTCTATATATAGTAAACATTTGGGGAAAAAAATTTCTTACATGTTTGAGTCTGACTGATTTTTTGTTCATCAAAAGAAGTTGTTGCATTTGTCTGACCAATGTTCCACAGTTTTCTGAGGAATTTCATGAAGTCTGTATATCATGTTACAATGTAAATATGAATATTAGGTAAAATACTTACAGAATGTGTGCACTGTTCATGTGTTATAAGTGTTCTTCTAGACCTTGTTGTGTAACTACACTTGTCACATCTAAATACTTACAGAATGTGTACACTGTTCATGTGTTCTTCTAGACCTTGTTGTGTAACTACACTTGACACATCTAAATACTTACAGAGTGTGTACACTGTTCATGTGTTCTAAGTGTTCTTCTAGACCTTGTTGTGTAACTACACTTGTCACATCTAAATACTTACAGAATGTGTACACTGTTCATGTGTTCTAAGTGTTCTTCTAGACCTTGTTGTGTAACTATACTTGTCACATCTAAATACTTACAGAATGTGTACACTGTTCATGTGTTCTTCTAGACTTTGTTGTGTAACTACACTTGTCACATCTAAATATTTACAGAATATGTACACTGTTCATGTGTTCTAAGTGTTCCTTAGACCTTGTTGTGTAACTACACTTGTCACATCTAAATACTTCAGTGTTCTAGGATTTTTATGTATTTGTCAAAAGTTCACTTTCCCACAAGTGTATTGAACTTTCCCTTAATCTTATACTATTTCAAAAAAAATCATAATTTTGTTGTTCCTTTTATTGCATGTGTGTTCATGTTGTTCAATTTAAAATTATGAGCTCTGTTATTTCCTTTAAATTAATTAGTTTGTCTATTAAACTAGCTTGTGATAATTCAATGTCATGTTCATCTTGATATATACAAAACATTTGATGTAATATATTTATATTAGTTTGATATATATTAATTTTAGTTTGAGACATATGTCTATTTATGACATAACATCAGTAATTCAAATGTATTGACACAAAAAAGTGACAACATTATAAGCAGAAAATCAACAATTTGAAATGGGGATTTTAAAAAGTTTTGCATTCTGGTTATTATTATTTTTGCATCTAGATCAGATAGATGCTTTAAATTAAGGATTTTCCTTGCTTAGAAAGCAAGCATATTCATGACTGTGATCAGAAAACATGCACATGTTTTTCTCCCATGACTTTAAAACCCCTGCATGATTTACACTGATAAAAACAATCTTGCTTTGAGACTTTGATCTGGGAACAGTACATCCATATTTCCTCCTGCTTTTAATAAAATAAAATTCAATTGTTTCATTGACCGTTTGATCAGCATGAATAGGAAGTTTCTGTTATTTAATTTAACTTGCCCAACAAAGATTTAAATTTTCACTTTCCCTTGTCCTAAATCAACTTGCCACAGGTGATGGGAAATGGGAATCCTAGAACACCGTACTTACAGAATGTGTACACTGTTCATGTGTTCTAAGTGTTCTTCTAGACCTTTTTGTGTAACTACACTTGTCACATCTAAATACTTACAGAATGTGTACACTGTTCATGTGTTCTAAGTGTTCTTCTAGACCTTGTTGTGTAACTACACTTGTCACATCTAAATACTTACAGAATGTGTACACTGTTCATGTGTTCTAAGTGTTCTTCTAGACCTTGTTGTGTAACTACACTTGTCACATCGATATACTTCATCTAAAATGTAAATTGAAATATCAATACATTAGTACATCTATTTTTATTATGGCAAAGTTTGTATTGCCATTTCCTAGAAATTGTTGTACTTTGAAAATTTGTAAAACACTTAAAGGTAGAAATCAGTGGGTTTTGTTTTTTTAGTACATTTCTACCTCCTAGTGGTCTATCTCAAGTTTATTTTAAGAGAAATACAGGGCGATGTTTTGTTTTTTGTTTGTTTGACATCAAAACAGGAAGTAATGAAATGCTTTGGGTTGAAAAAATATTTCTAAACACATCTAGTTATCTTGATATTTTAATCATTTTTCTTCCTTTCCTGTTTTATTTTCATGTACTTGGCATTTGCATTTATATTTCAACAAACTGTGGTTCCCATTTTTTCGGATTTTAGAAAAATTTATATTTAAAAATTTGTTTGGGTGGTTTTGCCACAGTTTGCACACAAGCCTTTAGATTGCTTAAAATTTTTTGAACATCTAAATCTTTTGGTTTGTTTGTGCCGACAAAATCCAACACAATTGGTATCTAACAAATATAAACAAGTAAAACTGCAAGCTACTGCTCACTGATGATACCCCCGCCAAAATATTCCGGTAAACAGGAAGTTGTTGAGTGATTGTAGTTCTTAAGAAAAATGTGACGAAAATTTTCGACTTTGCTATAAATATAAATATCATGTGTAAAATGATACAAGTGTTCAGTAAACAGTTCAGTTGTTGAGCGATAAATCTGAAAACGCATTATATGGTATAACTGACTTATATAAACCCTGAAACCAAATTTCAGAAATCCCTGTCAATTAGTTCCTGAGAAAATATTCATGGGACAGACTGACTGATGGATGGACTGACAGACAGCAGAGGTAAAACAGTATACCCCCATCTTTTTTAAAGCAGGGGTATAATAATAATGAATTCACAGTTAAATAGTACTTACTGCTATGAGAGGCTATTCTATGACTGTATAATGACTTGTTGGTTTTAAATTTCTTTGGACAATCACTGCACTTGAAGTTCAGATCCTCTACAAATAAACATAGAATAAATAAAATATGTATAGCAAAACATCTTCTTATTTTATAATGTAATTAAGCTTACTTGTTCACATTCTATAACAGCTAATTATAAAATATCAGTCTACATATGTAATTCAGTATTGCCTATCTGACAGAAAATATCCATAATCTAAACATATTTAATAATTTAGAATATATATGGTAGGTATCATGAGGTTCTCATGTTGAAATAAAAGAAAAATTATTGTAATTCAAAAAACATTTCTAGGTTCTATACTTCTTTGTTAACGTATGCCATGCCAATTGTAAAAATGATAAATCATAATGGTGACCAGCACATCGGCAGGAGTGGTAAAAATGTAGATTTTATGAGTATTCAACATTCTAGTAGGAAATATTACACAGGAAATCCAAGGTTGTACTGACCAAATGAAAACTAATGCTTGCTATGTAGTCTGGGTCTTGCTCATTGTTGAAGGATATATGGTGACCTATAGTCACTAAAAGGATTAAAAATGCTTACTTTAATTTATAGTTTACCTGAATGATTTTCTTGTTTATGATTTTTTAAATAACTAGGATAGAAACAGTAGAAATCACACAAATCACACTGGTATCTGAAAAATAAACACAAATAACAACAAATCAGGCATACCATAAAGTTTTGATAAATTGGGTAATAAAATGAATGGTATATTTTTAAGGTATTTAAGGCATTGTTTATATTACTACCTAGAATTTAAATTATCAGATAATAAAATAGCATGACATTTCATTTGATGTTCATAATATGTTATGTAAAGCTGTAATGTATATCTTATAATAACACAGACAGAGACCTTAAGGAGGCTCGCGGGTATAAAATTTTCAGAAAAAATTAAACATTTATTTTTCATTACAAATTTTATTTATTACCTTTAGTAGTTGTTACTTTATCATATGGTACAAAAATCTTTCCAAAAAATCAATTCGTGTTAGCCCTAGGTGACTTTTAAATGTAGATATCATTGAAAAAGCTCCAAATTATCTCCCTTTGGTGCAAAAATGCCATTTTTTTGCCATTAAAATTGAAATGTCTTTTTAACTCATCGGTGACCTATATTTTTTATTGTTGTTTTCGAATAAGTTGTACATAAACTAAATAATTGTAAAATTTAAGCGATTTCTGTAATTTAGTTCTTTTTTTATTTCGATATTACTTCTGTTTCTCCTATTAGTTCAACAGAAAAAAAGGACATTAACAAAAATGTATGCTTCTTTCGATGGCAGATTGTGACCGTAAATGAACGGTGACCGCATTTTTTTATTTCATTTTTCTTTTAAGTATAAGATAAAGTTCATTTATAGAAAAACATAGCGAAGTCCTATATTAAATAAAAATTTCGATTTAGACCCGCGAGCCCCCTTAATTAAGTCACAACTGATTTTTTTAAGCATGAATTGAGGTTTCATTACTTGAGACATTTGACAATTTTATGTTGCTTTTTTTCTGTGTTCATTTTTTTTTTAGGAAAACTACATAGTTATCTCGTTTGAATTGTTTTACATTTATCATTTCGGGGCATTTCTTGGCTGACTATGCGGTACAGGCTTTACTCATTGTTGAAGGCTTTATGGTGACCTTTAGTTTCTGTGTCATTTTAGTCTCTTGTGGAGAGTTGTCTCATTGGCAATTATACCACATTCTTTTTTTATATTTCCTATTTCTGTAAGATAAGATCAAATCTATGAACTATGATGTTTCAGTACACTTAGCTTACTTTTTCATGTTGGAAGGGATAGCTTCTCCGTGTACATTATGTAGATGAATGGACAATGTCATCTGAACTTTGGACTTAAAAGGACATTTATGACAAAGTTTATAACTTTTATGTTCAGCATTCAGATGTTTCTGTGGAGAGAAAAAAGATAATTAGTCATTGAATATTTATTCTTAATCTTTCTATTATTTAAATATTAACATGAATTATCAGTTATAGCTTTGTTTTTACTATCTTTGCGTTCAATGCCAATCCTATGCATTTATCAAATTAAGTCATATTTAGTAGTGCAAAAGTGAAACTCGTAAACATATAAGTTCCTGAAAAATGTTTTCACACACTTTTTATCTTATAAAACTAATACAAAATTTAATGTATTTAATTTTTGGAAAACTGATTGGTGTGCATCATTGTGAATCTTGAAACTTTCCCTTAGGAACCCTTTCCATAGTTGTCATAGAAAGATCTGTATAAGGAAATATCAAATAACCATTATCAGATTTTTACCTTCGGGTATGCTTTTGAGAAGAAGAGTGTGTTTTATGAATATTTTTCAGATTCTTTTTTCATATCTAAAATTTGATTTAAATAAAAATAGATCTAGATAAGTCAAAAGGAAAATATATTTTAGTACTCGCTATCCCTAATGAGATTATGTTTCCATTTGACCCCTTATTACTTACTGTAAGTTCATGGTCCCATCCAAACACTTTACCACATTCCCCTTATTACTTACTGTAAGTTCATGATCCCATCCAAACACTTTACCACATTCTTTACACTTAAATTTCATTTCTTCTTCTTTATGGTGAGAGGAGTGAGCTCTCAAGCCTCCTTCTGATGTGAACTCCATTCCACAAACATGACATACTAATTTGTCAGTCTTATAGCGATGACATTTTTTATGGTTGTATAAATTTATATTTAAACATTTGTGTGAGCATCCCTGTAAATAAGAACAGTCAAAATTATTACAATGGTAATTAATTAATTAATTAATGTAAAAACATGTTCTATGACAAACGTAAAATATGTATAGGCTATAGCTTATAGTACATCATGTGCATAAAGTGTTTATGTACCATGATACATGTAATACTGTACATGTAGCTATAGCTTTATCATTTAACAGGTGAAAAAATACATGTATGGTTCGAAACTAAAGATAATATTTAAATTGTTGCAAAATGTTTTGGATAACTACATTTGTATATATAAATATCATCTTCACTAGAACTTGAATGTTTGTAATCAATTACTAGATGTTCCTGTGTATGTTTCATGCACAAATGCATGAATGTCGACATATTTTTTTCGTTTCTGGTTACCAAGTGTGTAGAATTTAGACGCTACTGTATTTTTACCTCCAAATTGAAGAGTTCAAGTGCTACCATTGGTCAAGAATAATGTATTCGGAATGAATGGGCTTGACTTTAATCTTCCGATAGATGGTGCAACATTGATATCACAAATGTTAGCTCAACCTGCCAAGATTGAAGAGATCTTGAGTGGATCGTCACCCTTGGCTAGCGAAGATGTATATATGTCGTGTACAAGTTGCGATTTTGTACAGGTTATAACATGTACAAAAATATTGTACATGTTATAACTTGTATAATGCAAAAATACAAGTTATAACATGTACAAAAGTACCCCATACATGTTATAACCTGTACAAAATATTTCTTAAAAATGGTTTTAACTTGTACAAAATAAAAAAATAAGGATATTTTTCTATTATCGCAATAGATGATATTGACCTCAATAACATTTTCATAACTTTTTTATTATTCCTTCATGTTAGTGTGTTTGTCTCTTTTTGCTACAGTTGGGTCAATATCTTTAATTGTTTTTACATAGGCGGTAATGGTAACGTTTTTTCCTGTAGCTCAGTCCATATCGTTAACTTGGATAGCTTGTTAGTTAGCTGTGACATTTTCACAAATGTGGTTAAATTTTCCGGGTACAAAGTGAGATTACTTTTTCCGTAAATTAGCATACCCCGAACATCCTTTTGTGATGTGGCTCCTTGTGGTAAAATATCCACTTTTTAACACAATAAGTTCTTTGAAAATTGAATACTTTGAATACATTTTAACATTTTATAGCTCTATTTTTTTAACACATTTATTCTATGTTCCTCTACTTTCCTAATCACCACAAATGGTTATGTTCAGTCATTTGTAAAAATTAGAAACATATCCAATATCACTACACAGAGATTTTTCTTTACACATGACTTTTGAGTTCCTCATTTCGAGGCGCATTAGGGATGTTGTCCCAGTTAATGTCCTCTTTGAAGGCAATAGTAAAATACTTTTATTCTAGTTGACACTAAAAGACATAAGAGGATAGCCAGGATAGATGTGTTTACAAATAAAATTGAGAATTGAAATGGGGTCTGTGTCTAAAAAAACAACCTGCCCGTGAAGCAGACAACATCCAAAGGCCACAAATACATGCTTTCAAAGTAGAGGATATATATTTAAACCTATCAAAATGACATTCGCCTCATGCAATGATCTTATAGTTTATAAACAAAAATTAAGTTATAAATTTACATAAGTCATGTTGTAGGCCAAAAATGTTGAAGAGTAGATACAAAGATATTGATAATGAAGCGTGGTCCAATGAAAACTATTTCAGCTCTCTCTCTTACTTTTACAGAGTAAGCATATAAGACATTGTTTTAGTCTTGCACGCTATAAAATCGAGAGGGAGGAGTATTTCCCAAAATTATTAGGAATCTTTCTAAAAAATTTTGGAAGAATTTAGTTACTAGTATCTAATGTAATTGTCGTTGAGGAATGCAAGCTTTTAGTAAATAGTTTCACACTTATTTAAGCCATGATGGACTGCATAACCATACAATAACATGAAAACACATTTTGCCAACATAAGTCATGAAACATATATTTCTGAAACTTTGTGATCATTGTCCTCTACAGAAAAAGACAGGTTCTGGTCTATTTATTGTTGTTCTTTGTGCATTGGTGAATTTAAATGTATATTTTACTTTATTTTAAATTTTGTACAAGTTAAAACCATTTTTAAGCAATATTTTGTACAGGTTATAACATGTATGAGGTACTTTTGTACATGTTATAACTTGTATTTTTGCGTTATACAAGTTATAACATGTACAATATTTTTGTACATGTTATAACCTGTACAAAATCGCAACTTGTACACGACATATATAATTGCATGTAATTTGCAAGAACATATATGTATTTCCTGTTCAAAGTTTTTATCTTGTGCTGTTGGCTTAGTGACACATTAATGTTAAGCTAACAACTGAAATTTTATGTACCTGGGTATGTCCAATTTTATGTTTGGAGCCATAGAGAATAAGATGTTAATTAATAATACAAACTCATATACAACTTTCTACAAGAACAAAATCTACTGTTTACAAGAAGAGGGACATCTGATGTTCAGTACAGGATGACAGGACATCCAAATAAGAAGTGTTGATACATACAGATAAGAAAAAATAAATAAATCATTACATTTTACCTCAACATCACATACAACCAATGGATATTTCTTTGGGAAAATGACCACTTTGTGTTGTCCATACATGTGTGAGGCATAAAGGTGGGGTTGTATCCCAATCCACTCGCACAGTTCACAAGGGTAAGGCTTATGAACTTCTCTCAGATGATCTCCACGTTTTGCATATGATGGGAAAATTAGATTACACTGAACACATTTCCATTCCTTTTTTGTACTTGTCATGTCAGAGTCCAGAGTAAAATCTTCATCCTTTTCTTCATTATTATCATCGTCTGTTGTGTCCCTTTCTTTCTTTTTCAAAAGTTTACGATTTATTTTTTCTGCTTTTTTTGTTTTATTTATAGGTTTTTGTTTCTTTATGCTCTTTGTTTGCTTTAACCTTTTATTTGAGGAAACTGTTTCTTCACTTTTTATATTAGATTTATAAGAGCGTTTTGTTCCTCTTCTCCTAACATTCTTTTGACTTCTTAACAAAGAAGATGCTCTGCTAGAATCTTTTGTTTTCCCCTGCTTAGCAGAAACTTCTGTGGGTAATTTTTCATACACTACAGTATCAACATATTCTTTTTTTGTCCTCTTTCTTATTTTCACAAAGGAAGTAGTGTTACTATCAATGTCATGTTTGTTCGTGTTGTCAGAACTTGGGACAATAACAGATTCAGGGATGTCAGATTCTTTTTGACTTGTAACATGTACATCCTCACTAATGGCAAGCTTCAAATTGTCATTATCAGAAAGTTCTTCCTCACAAGGTTTAGTATCAATGCTATTTTCATCATCAGAAATATCATTACTGTTTATAAGGTTTTCATTATCACTTTTATTTTCAGATTTACATGTAATTGGTGTGTTGGTAATTTTAAGATATAAATGTTCTCCTTCGTTTACTATTTCTTTACCCAATACATCACCTGAGTCCGAATGCATTGGAGACCTTTTAAAGCATTGGGTATCAGCATCATCACCATCAGCGCCAACATCACTGTCACCATCAGCACCATTATCACTTTCACCATCAACGCCATTATCACTGTCACCATCATCACCGTTCTTGTCTTCATCATTGTCAATGAACCGAGGTGATTCAACCTGTCTATTGTCAAATTGTGGATATGATTCTACAGGTTTGGGTAATGTTTTATGATGCTGTTTTAAAGTCTCACATATTTGATTTAGATCTAGATCTTCAGACACCTTGATAAGATCAAAAATATTCTTTTCTTCTATAATAATTTCACCTGTGTATAAACATATGACCACTGCTTCAACTACTTGAATACTGTATTTTGTACAGTCAATTTGATGACTTTTTGTTTTGTTGAAACCACAAGGGTTTGAATGTGATTCACTGTTTGCCTCCAAGATGATACTGTGAAGATTTGCAATGCCATCACATGCTTGTAGTGTAACATCACAGTTAACTCCCCTTTGCTGTAATTGATGCAGTGAATGAAATACTTGATCTTTATATCCAGGTACAGAAACACTGATTACTTCATCCATTCTTTTTCAATTATAACCTGCAAAATTCAATCTTAAGTAATCACACATACTAGTTTATCTTGAACATTTTATTCAATTAATGCAGCTTTCAAGTAACCAACATGAATATCACAAAATTAATGGAGCAGAATTTGACCAGGTGACCTCTCTGAAGCAGCTGGGGCTGTGTTCATTTGTTGTTCTTGTTTGAATCTGTGTAGCTTAAATCAATCAATCTTTGAAAGCTTTTCATGAAAAAAACAAATACTTTCCAATGCAACAAACCATGTCTTAATTAAAAGAGTTAAGTGTCCTTTAGGCTTTGTTTTGTTCTTTTTATATTCCATCTATTGCATAAATTAAATCTTGGTTTATACCATTAATTATTTTTAAGACATGGTAGATATGGAAAATTGTCATGGCCAAAGAAGATGTTTAAAAAAATTCTTACAAAGAACTGTACACTACATAACATGCTTAGTCATGTTAATATAATTATAACAGGGTTTAATCAATTTCTATGAACCTTGCATTTGTTACTTTAAAAAAATCAATAAATACTAGTGAATCCAAAATAATTAACTTTCTGTTGTTTGTCTTTCTTGTATGTACAGTGATCCTTTCCCATTTTGGATGGGGGCAGTCATCTTATTGATATAACAAATGAGTGCTGCCTATACATTATCAATTGACAATGGAAGGTAATTTTACCTGAAACAGAGATCATAAAATATACCTTGTCAATTTGTGTAGAAGGAGATGTGATATGATTGCCAATGATAGTATAGATAACACTATCCTCCAGAGTTTAAATGGCGAGAACATACATTGTAAGTTATAGTATATCTGGCCATGGTATGCAACAATAAAAAAACTTATGCTCATTTTATTTATTGTGAAGTCAGCAAGAAAAGGCCCTGACATTTATTATTTTCTTTTCTTAAATTCTCATATGAAAGCCACTGTCACGCCCATATAATTATACAATTGTCTGTATAATTGTTTATATTTTGTATTTGATCATGCACCAAGGGTCATAACCATTTAATGTAAATAAATCTTATTCTGTATTTACTAGAACTGTATATATATGTATAGTACAAAAATGTATGTAAATAGATTGATGATTTATACATAACTCACATTTTTTCAGTTCTGACATTTCATTTCATATTTCAAGGGAAAATAGATTTATATCATTTATCTATTTCTTGCTTATTAATAAGTATCCGCAGAAACAATAATCATACATTAACAGTAACATAATAAATGTGGCTAGAGCCAGAATAGTTACTCTGTCAGGAGAGTAGCATTACCAAAGAGTTACATTTGTGTAGGTTAATATCAACGTCTCCCACACGTATATGTGTGTATGTACAGTGTATGACCAACTGATGAAGACAGCGCTCATTTACCATGTTTACATGTATACCACATACAAGAGTGCATCAAACGTTCATTTTTGTGTTACCTTAGCTTTAAAAATGTTAAATGAGCCTTAATCTTTTATTGTCATTTGTCAAATGGCATTTTATAGCTACCATTAGCGTCAAATGGAGTAAAATGTCAAAGTAAAAACTTTCAGCACTGTCATACTGTAGCAATCAGTCTTAAGCAATGTTCAATCAACACCATACAAATTATGCCAATGCAAGCAAATTTGGATTTTATAAATTAATATTTCTTAAGGATCATGATCAACACCTTTTGACAAAAAAAGCTGTTCACATCATCATGATCATCAAATTTTCTCTGTGTTTAGACAAAACTGTACAGTTTGAAAAGTTTTGAATAAGGGAGATACTATTTTGGACTTTTAGGGGGAAAAGGGGGAGGCATACCTGTCAACCTGTGACGATGGAAATGCAGGTCATGACCTGCATTAAGAATGAAATATCAGGTCATAACGTGTACAAACTTTTTCGAGCTGAATTTCAGTATTATGGGGACATTTTTTTTATAATTTAAATCAAAGTTTCCAAAACATGTTCACTTGGTGTGAGACTACTATAACACATGTGTTATAGTAGTCTCAGACTTGGTTAAGTAATTTTAAATTTTATTGATTATTTTTTCATTGCACTTTTAAAAGCTTTTGATGAATTTGTGACCTTATATTATTGATATTAATATTGTACATCTAATGTCTCAGCCTCAACAATCAACTATAAGTTACATACTTTACATAAAAGTATTTACAGTTTTGTATCCAGCTAGTGACTTTTCACTGCACACTTAATGAAATTATAGTATAGTAAAATAAAGTTAAACAGTTAAAGGAAGTATAGATGAAAAAAATAATTTTTTAACTTTTTTTTTATAATTGTATAAAGGTACATGTATGAAAATAATGAAAAGTTATATTTCAATATGTATTTGAATTCTATTTTTTGTAGATTTAATATTTTTTACCCCAAAAAACATAAATATCAGGAACAATTTTGAAAGGTGACAAAAAAGGGGAAGTAACTTTAGTTGAAAAATTATTGTAAATAAACAGAGGAACTATTTAGGACCTAAAGCTAAGGTAATTGGTGTTAATCAACAGTGTGTTTGACGCCAAAGCTGTCAATTGAAGCCATGCACTTAATGGGTCACTTAATTTGACAGTTTACACAGCTCAGCTGAACTTCCTGTTCATAAAAGAATTACGAATTTGCCAGTATTTCAAAGGAAAATCACTTATGAAATCAATCTCAAGGCTAAGAAATCCAGATGAAAACGGGTAATTTTCGGAATTCCTGGGTCATTGAATGACCCGACGGGTGTCCTGGGTGATCCCTCAGAATTGTGAAAATCTCGGGTCACACCCGCAGAATACGGGTCAGTTGACAGGTATGGGGGAAGGGGGGCTAGAATGAAAAATTTGAACAGCATTTCAATTTTTATCCTGCAATCATATTTTTCAATCTATACTGTCCTGCCTGGTTTTTTTTTTGTTTTTTTTTCCCTGACTCTCTTTTACATTAATTCTAATCCTGTCTTTTTTTCATTACTCAAAACCCCTGTCAATGCCTGTCCGGACTTGTTTTTACAAATTTCATCCTACCCCTCCCCCCTCCCTTTTCAATCAAAATGATACAATACAATCATAATTTACCTGAGAGGGACCATCACAAAGATTTCACAAGAGGTTGACTACATGGACTAAGTCTTTGCTTTATTTTTCATCATGTGCAACAGGGATTGGATTTCTTTAGCTATATCCACAAACGTTGTTTTTTTTAAATGAAAACGAATTGTATATCAAGGTACTACCAGGCTTTAAAACTTTTCAAGTTACACAGTTTCGTCTTTCCTCAGAGAAATTTCAGTAACAGTGACCCTTTGGCTTTGTTGTCAAAAGTGTATTGATGAACCATAAATCGCAAGAAAATATGTGTCCCCCATTGACAAAACATCCGGAAATTTCAAACACCCTTTAATCTAACTTTTAAGATGATTTTCTTAAAACAAACCGGTTTTCAAGCTTAAGTATATTTTACATTTGAAATTTTCTCATATATAAATATCAGTATACTTCAAAAACATTTAGACCTGAACATAAACTGTAGAAAACATGGAAAGATGTGGCGAAAATGAGCACCCCACTCTACCGGATTGAGCCTACACACACTTACATGTGAATGAGTATTGCTGCATATGAGGTGATATTTTTTTGATTGCATTTCACTGCATATGCTAAATCGTGGTAATTATTTATTTTGGGTTAGGAAAAATTAAAACCGGAAACAAGAAACCCAGGAAAATCGCAGCCCAACAACGGAAAATACATGGTTTTAATACGGACATATTCTAGGAATGATTGTTAATTCAGCAAAAAGGAATCAACAACACACCAACATGAAGGAAATAATTTGAAGTTACAATATCTGTTCTGTTAAAAATTAAAATTGAAATGAAAATTACAAAGAGAAACTATGATATCAATTTATTCAAAGGAAATCAATCATTTTAAAGATTCGATTTTGTAAGAATGATTTGTTATTTAATTTTCAAGGAGGGGTAGACTTTAATACTATCATGACTATGTAAATGAATGGAAGGGGTGAGCCAATGCATACCCGCCAACTGTCACTATTTGCGGGGGCTTTCCCCTATGGAGGCTGCCAAGTGGAAATTTTGTAAGAGCAATTTTGTCCACTATTTTATAGAAAACAACTGATTAATTTAACAATGGCTATGAGCTTGTTAAAGCACGAAGAAACCAAAAAAACACATTAGAATATATTTGAAGGCCCCCTTGAAGATTTTGTAGGACTATAAGAACCATCTTTCACGTAAAACCCCCATAGGTAATTATAGTTTTCGAGATAAAACATTATATGATAAAGGTTGTTGATTAAATCAAAAGTTCACTGTATTATAAAAACCAATCATGCACACTCTAATATTTTTCACATAAATTATTCAATTAAAACCATAGACGGAAATACCTAAAAATTTTGTTAAATCTATGTTTTTTCTGTTCTCCAAATATGTGAAAAGTCACTGCCGAGAAAGGGATGTCTTATTCCTATCAAAAATTATTGTTGTTGCCTCCAGCTTCAGCCCCTTTTGAATTTCATTTGTAAAAAAACCTCGAGATTTGATACTGACTTGACATGTAAATGGAACAAATCTTGGAAATATATTCAAGTATCGTAAACAATATCTATCGACAGAGGGATAGTCAAACTCAAGTCACAAATTATTGACAATGACCCGGAAAGCAACCAAAAGTAGTGTTTTGTTCGGTCGCTTATTTGAAGTTTCCCCATAAAATGTGACTCATAACAATAAAAGAATAATAAGAGGGGAACTGAAAGTCCACGTTCATGACATTGAAATACCAACTACTTAGCGTTATACTTTATTACCAAATGAACATCAATATTAGGAAACCATAATTGCTTCAACCATTGTTTTGCATGTTACACAATTGTATTCTTGTAAAAGAAGGATGAGAGATACCTGAGGGACGTTCAAACTCATAAATCAAAAATAAACTGACAACGCCATGGCTAACAAAGATAAATACTAAGAGACAAACAATAGTCAACAAACACACAACATACAAAATTAACGACTAAGCAACACGAACCCCACCAAAAATAGTGATGTGTGGTGCTCCGAAAGGATAAGCAGATTCTGCTACACATGTGGCACCCGTCGTGCTCATGTTAGTACAAACCCGTTAATAAGTCTAATTCGGTACGTCACATTCGTGCAAAGGGAACGGGATTCTAGTTACGACACAAGGAAAATATCGGCTATCATCTGTGAAACGGATATTCCATAACAGTCAACCAACTCGTGATGGCGTCCGTAAAATTTACGACGAGATGATTTCACCTTCACCATTTGGAACTCTTGGTTTAATAGCTTCATTCAAGGAAATCAGGATAGTGTTATCAATAATAAAGAAATGTAACGATGCAGTAAACGATAGTTTCGCCATAATTTTATCGAAATACATTTTATATTGGAGCTTTTTATTATAAAAAAGAGAAATCTTCTGCTCAATTAGATTTAACAGGTTTAAGATACATATATATATATATATATACAACTCGTCTAAACATCAACCCAACAATGTTAGATCTGTAAATTTGCTTTCGCAAATTTTTGGTTCTTCCCTCGCCGGGATTCGAACCCATGCTACTGTGATATCGTGACACCAAATCGCCTGCACTGCAGCCGTCCCGCTAGACCACACGACCACCTGGGCTCTCAAAAAAAAAGAGCTTTCGGTGGGCATGTGTTACCTTTCCACGTCAGTTTTAATCTAGCGGCGTACTACAGTACATGATATATAAGGCATGAAGATGTTATTGTTACAGATCAGCTAAATTATCTATAGTAAAGGATCCTACAAATTAATGTAAGATACAGTCACAGAAAATAATTATATTCATAAGTACGTCTGAGTCAGTGACAACCCTACAACAGATGTATCCATCGGATCGCCATCAATGATGGTGATACATGGCTGTGTACATAATGTATATACAACTCGTCTAAACATCAACCCAACAATGTTAGATCTGTAAATTTGCTTTCGCATATATATATTGATGGCGATCCGATGGATACATCTGTTGTAGGGTTGTCACTGACTCAGACGTACTTATGAATATAATTATTTTCTGTGACTGTATCTTACATTAATTTGTAGGATCCTCTATAGATAATTTAGCTGATCTGTAACAATAACATCTTCATGCCTTATATATCATGTACTGTAGTACGCCGCTAGATTAAAACTGACGTGGAAAGGTAACACATGCCCACCGAAAGCTCTTCTTTTGAGAGCCCATGTGGTCGTGTGGTCGTGTGGTCGTGTGGTCTAGCGGGACGGCTGCAGTGCAGGCGATTTGGTGTCACGATATCACAGTAGCATGGGTTCGAATCCCGGCGAGGGAAGAACCAAACATTTGTGAAAGCAAATTTACAGATCTAACATTGTTGGGTTGATGTTTAGACGAGTTATATATATATATATATAGAGATAAGCAGTGAATGGGGTTGTTTAATTTGATAGATGCTTTTGTGCTTTTTAGTTAAATATTTGTGTGTTTTTTTCTAATTGAGATTGTGACACAGTGATGACTGCTGTACACCTTTTTTTGACACTTTTACCTAATTGTGTCTGTCTTGTTGTAAATATAATGGAATTTAATACGACTGTCATACAAGTGAGCGGTTAAGCGCTATAAAACCAGGTTCAATCGATCATTTTCTACATGAAAAAATGCCTGTACCAAGTCAGGAATATCACATTTGTTGTCCGTTCGTTTGATGTGTTTTATCATTTGATTTTGCCAATTGACTAGGGACTTTCCGTTTTGAATTTTCCTCGGAATTCTTTATTTTCGTGATCATGGTGATTTTACTTTTTATTATATGATATAATTTAAAGAAGAGAAATCATAACTGTAAATGAAGACTAACATACGCTACCTTAACGTATCCAATGCTTCCAAAGACATGTTCCACTTCAGAAATAATTGATATCACTTTAAACCTAACAATTTAAACAGCTTCTGGGCGATTGAAAGACCACAAATCAAAACTTTATGCGGAAGAACCACACGATATGAAGTTCAACATGTACTGGATACAGATATGATACGAAATCTATAAGATTCGTTTATGTGTTCTTTGGGAAGCTTATACAAATTGCAAACCTTGCGCTGTCCAGTTGTTGTTGATGCATGTTCATTTACGACCTTTTCTTCAGTAAAAGTTAGGATATACCGTAACGACGCGTACTGGATATGTGTGATCTCAGTTTTGGGTAATTCACTCAGTTTGTAATTAGGTAAACGACAAAACCAGCACAAGGAGCTGGTAAAGTGTTTGTATGAAAAAATATACAAGCTTTTTCAAGTGAAGTTACGTTAAAAGAGAGACGAAAGATACCAAAGGGACAGTCAAACTCATAAATCTAAAACAAACTGACAACGCCATGGCTAAAAATAAAAAAGACAAACAGAAAAACAATAGTACACACGACACAACATAGAAAACTAAAGAATAAACACACGAACCCCACCAAAAACTAGGGGTGATCTCAGGTGCTCCGGAAGGGTAAGCAGATCCTGCTCCACATGTGGCACCCGTCGTGTTGCTTAAGTGATTACAAATCCGGTAAATAGTCTAATTCGGTAGGTCATATTCATGAAAGGGAAGGGGATTGTAGTTACGACGTAAGAAACATATCCGATATCATTTGTGAAACGGTTATTCCATAACGATCAACCAACTCGTGATGGCGTCCGTAAAATTTACGAAGGGATGATTTCAACTTCACCATTTGGAACTCTTGGTTTAATAGCTTCCTTGTGAGCAGCAAACCTCTATCAAGAAAATCATGATAGGAAATGCAAGCACGGGAATATCGTATCAATTGGGAGATATATACCCCGTATGCAGGTGCTGCTGGAATGTTGCTACTTAGAAATGGAAAGTTCACAATTGGAAAGCTGAAATCATCTCTTTTGTCGTAAAGTTTTGTTTTCAACCGACCCTCATTGTCAATTTCTAGATGTAAGTCAAGATATGAAGCCGACTTAACTGTATCTGTAGTATCCTTTATCTCTAGTTCGATTGGATAGATGCGTTCCACATAGTCACCAAATTTTGAATTGTTTAGTGAAAGAACATCATCTATATAGCGGAAAGTAGAGTTAAAGGATATTGCTAACTTCTTATCTTTCTTCCTAAGAAGTTCCTGCATGAAGTCAGCCTCATAATAATAAAGAAACAAGTCGGCGAGTAGAGGGGCACAGTTTGTTCCCATTGGAATGCCGACAGTCTGTTGAAAAACACGTCCTCCGAACGTAACAAATATGTTGTCAATCAAGAAATCAAGCATCTTGATAATATCAGTTTCAGAGAATTTTTTGTTTGAATCAGAGTGATTCTTTACAAAGTAGGATTTATCCCTCCCTAAGACAAGATACTTGTATCTACGTTGGCCATTCTTTTTTATGAAGCAAAGTAATATTAACTCTTTCAATTTGTCTTTAATATACATGATATATACACAGGCACTTGTCTCAGAATTTTAATATTACGGTATATAGGAATATTTTTTTTCTGACACAAGTGCCTGTGGATATATATAGGAAAATTCGATTTAGCAAACTTATTTAAAATTCGTAATTGCAAATAATCATATATAAATTAGATCATATATTTTTTTTAGACATAACTGATTGAAATAAAAAATAAAAAAGAAGGGCCGAATCATACGTTTGACTATATACTTAGATACTCAAATATTAAAATTCCTATAGAAACGAATCGATAGCATAACATTTCAAAAGAAGAAAGATACACATGTTTATGTCATGATAATTACATTGGTAATCCGTTTCATTATTTATTCAATGTGTAATAATGATGATGTTACAAGATTAAGAAATAATTCCAATTACAAAAAAAAACAGAAACTTATACTGTCATACAAGTGAGAGGTTTAGCTAGCCATAAAAACAGGTTCAATCCACAATTTTCTACATAAGAAAATGCCTGTACCAAGTCAGGAATATGACAGTTGTCATCCATTCGTTTGATGTGTTTGAGCTTTTGCATTTTGCCTTTTGATAAGGGACTTTCCTTTTTGAATTTTCCTCGGAGTTCAGAATTTTTGTGATTTTACTTTTTATTTGTCTCTGTGTGTACTAGATTACTATTTCGTTTAAACTTAGAGATGATAAGATGAAAAGTCTGGTGTATTTATGTAATATAAAAGTCTTGAATAATTTAGCAATTTATAAAAACAAATTTGAAATATCACTATTTAAATTGTATAATTATACATTTATAGTGAATATAATAAATTATTATTGAATAAGAGGAGTTTTATTAAATGCCAGGAATAATGCTAAAAGAGAACAAAGAAAAATAAGATTAATGATTTTCGAAAAATGTTGAGAATTATTTTATTTCATTTTCAATGAAACCCAGACGTCTGGTTGTCAGTGTGATTTCATTTGTAAATTAAATTCGTATTCGTACAAACACATGTCCAATAAGTGCGATGGATCATTCCTATTAAATACCCATACTTCACGTCTTTCTGTTGTCTCCTCAACATTTCCATTCGTAAATGTATTTAGAGTTATACTCCAGAAAAATGTCTTCGTGATTTTTTTTCTAATTAGACTTTCTAAACAGGCGGAAAGTCCAAATATAAGACCATGTAAACGTAACCAAATACTTGTGTAGGATTGTTTAATTAAACTCTGCTATCTTCACGACGTAAATATTTTCCAGTTTGGGAAAATGAGAGATAACTAAAAGTACTAAAAAAATCGACTACGCGGTTTTGATTAATATTTTAAAATAACTAATTAGTTTGTAAAAATTGTGGGCATCATCAAATCATATTAATCATTGGTATACTTATATAACCTAATGCTATCGGAGTTACAATAGATAACGAAATCCGAGAGGTGATACGTTCACCTGTTGTAATCTCACGAAACGAAAATAAACCCGATGGCGGTGTTTTATTTCCTTGTGGTGACCATTCTCCCCGCGCTTGTTGTATCTTTACCAACCACAGACCTATTGAAGGAGACATTGTCTACGGTAGACCGGGCTTTGACATTTTTTAGTTCAGACTATAGTAGCATCAATGTGGACGGATTATTTGGACTAAGAATCGGACAGGGTGAGTGTCAATATTTATCATAGTTATTGTTTAAATAAGCGAATCTAAGTGAATTCTTGTATTGCATTATAATACAACGTCAATGAGTTAGTTAACCCACATTTTTATTCATATTCTGAAATTATAAAGTCAGTTGCAAAAGAGGGAGAATTAAATTAAACGAACGGTCTTTATATCAATATTTATCCGTTATTGTATTAATAAGCCAATCTAGGTAAACGTATGCCTTAATATTACGCCAATGAGTTAGTATACCCCCTATTGTTATTCATATTATAAAGTCAATTGCAAAAGAGGGTGAATTTAAAATAAAAGGAAAGGTCTTATCAATTACCAATGTATACATTCAAGGGTTATATAGTACGTAGAAAGTTGAGAAGAAATCCCAGTTAGATATGGTATTTTACGTTTTGTATATCAAGTTTATTGCAAAAGAGGATAAATTTAAAATACAAGGAACGTCTTATATATTACCAATGTATGCATTCAAAGGGTTTTATAGTACGTAGACAATTTAGAAATTCAAGTAAAAATTAGTATTTCAGGTGTTTAACAAGCAATTTACACACATATATAAGGGGTATTTTGGTGCTTTTTATAATCTTCTACATTTTTGATATGCCACAGACTATTTCATTGCAAAATGGAAGATTATATCTTAAATTTGAGATTCTATGTAGATTTGCTTGCTTTCTATTCAAGCTGAAAGACTGTTTTTGTGTAAATGAAAGAAATAGAACATTGCAGTTAAACTATTCAAATGACCATTTATAATCGTGATATGCAAGTGCAAAATACATGCCGTATATAGAGAATTGTGATTATCATTCATTATGATCATGATGGTATCTAGTGATTTAAGAAGTTTTGGTAAATCATTAAAATGCATATTTTGTCTATGGTATAACAGAAATTGCAGACAGATACGATTAAGATAGGAAGAGAATTAGTTGTAAGCTAATGCTGATGAATGTCATTACAGAATTAAAGTTTCAGTTTAAGAGTAAGCCCTGTAACAAAAACCAGAATTAATCCTCGAAGACATGCAAAGTCTATTTGATGTACGTGATTCATGACATTTGTTTGTAGCTTTATATTTTTATCAGTTTTTAAGTAAATATTAAACTGATTAACCCGTGTAATAATGTTATATTTTAACCTATCTACTTTCAATTCTTGTTTAAGTACTAAACGGTTTTTTTTTCAGAACCAGATGTTAATTTATTGATGTTTTATTATGAAACACAATTCCAAAATACTGTGCTCATCAATGCAGAAATGAGATATATTTTTTAACAGATATCAGTTACTTAAATATTGAATTTCAAAACTGTGTGATCTTAATATAAACAAGCACATTTGAAATCGAGACTGTAAACATCAGTATAAACTCTGTTATACATGTACATGTTCGCTGCAGCTGTTAAATATGTATTGAGACATGAAAGTTTTAAAAGTTACCTTTCTTCTCAAATCTAATTGATATAGAAAAAGGCCTTCAAAGTACTATTCACTTTTTTAGCTCACCTGGCCCAAAGGGCCAAGTGAGCTTTTCTCATCACTTTGCGTCCGGCGTCCGTCGTCGTTAACTTTTACAAAAATCTTCTCCTCTGAAACTACAGGGCCAAATTTAATCAAACTTGGCCACAATCATCATTGGGGTATCTAATTTAAAAGAATTGTGTCCGGTGACCCGGTCAACCAACCTAGATGGCCGCCATGGCTAAAAATAAAACATAGGGGTAAAATGCAGTTTTTGGCTTATAACTCAAAAAACCAAAGCATTTAGAGCAAATCTGACATGGGGGTTAAATTGTTTATCAGGTCAAGATCTATCTGCCCTGAAAATTTCAGATGAATTGAACAACCCGTTGTTGGGTTGCTGCCCCTGAATTGGTAATATTAAGGAAATTTGGCTGTTTTTGGTTATTGTCTTGAATAATATTAGAGATAGAGATAAACTGTAAACAGCAATAATGTTCAGCAAAGTAAGATTTACAAATAAGTCAACACGACCGAAATGGTCAGTTGACCCCTTTAGGAGTTATTGCCCTTTATAGTCAATTTTTAACCATTTTTCGTAAATCTTAGTAATCTTTTACAAAAATCTTCTCCTCTGAAACTACTGGGCCAAATTAAACCAAACTTGGCCACAATCATCATTGGGGTATCTTATTTAAAAATTGTGTTCAGTGACGCGGTCAATTATTCAAGATGGCCGCCATGGCTAAAAATAAAACATAGGGGTAAAATGCAGTTTTTGGCTTATAACTCAAAAACCAAAGCATTAAGAGCAAATCTGACATGGAATTAAATTGTTTATCAGGTCAAGATCTATCTGCCCTGAAAATTTCAGATAAATCGAACAACTGTTGTTGGGTTGCTGCCCCTGAATTGGTAATATTAAGGAAATTTTGCTGTTTTTGGTTATTATCTTGAATAATATTATAGATAGAGATAAACAGTAAACAGCAATAATGTTCAGCAAAGTAAGATTTACAAATAAGTCAACACGACCGATATGGTCAGTTGACCCCTTTAGGAGTTACTGCCCTTTATAGTCAATTTTTAACATTTTTCATAAATTTTTGTAGATTTTTCGAAAATATCTTCCACTGTAATTACTGGGCCAAGTTCATTATAGATATAGATAATTGTAGCAACAAGAATTTTCAGTAAAGTAAGATGTACAAACACATCACCATCATCAAAACACAATTTTGTTATGAATTTATCTGTGTCCATTGTTTAATATGCACATAGACCAAGGTGAGCGACACTGGCTCTTGAGAACCTCTAGTTTTTCTTCGTGTATCTTTTTATTTACAAAGCACGTCGAATAAGTGAATTGTATTTAAAAAAGATTGAGAATGAGTGGATAATGCAATTTAAACATCATTAATTATCTATGAAAATGAGGTCAACATGGTCAAGGATAAGATGAAACATTTGGACAGTCATAAACATATTTCAATAATTCTTTATAAGTTTTGTTATGATTAAGATAATAACACAATGTTGACCTTTGTACCCCTATTTTTGACATTTTTACCTATTAGGCCTACGTGAGAGGCTTAGCTAGCTATAAAACCAGGTTTAATCCAACATTTTCTACATAAGAAAATGCCTGGACCGAGTCAGGAATATGCCAATTGTTGTTCATTCGTTTGATGTGTTTGAGCTTTTGATTTTGCCATTTGATTAGGGACTTTTCGTTTTGAATTTTCCTTGGAGTTTAGTTTTTTTGTGAATTTTTCTCCAATTAGAGTTTAGCCGAAGATTTAAATGTGTATTAGGTATAAAAAAAAAAACACCGAAAGATATTGTATTGCATCATGTTTATTTCAATAATTTGTCGCTAGAATAATGATAATTGTTAATTAAAGCATTGTATCAGTAAATCACTGAAGTGCTGTTTTATGTCCTGATCCTATGTAGTTACATTTGTATAGAAATAATGTGATCATTCATTTGTTCAATTGAAACATACTTTGACTAGATCTTTTGTTTAATTAAATATGATTAATATATAGTATGGGACTTCATAAACGCACACATTCCTGTAAGCGTTTTAAGTTACAAAAATAAATTTGATTGTGGAAGTTAATATGTTATTTGGATGTTTCATTTTGGCACTTTCGCCTTGAATATCTCAATTTGTTATCATCTAGAACCGGACTGTAAGATTAAGCTTTTTTTCATATCGTAGATTATGAATATATTGAAATGACGGATACTGTTCACTGATGCTACTGCAGTACTAAGTGCAACGGTTTTGGCATAATCATGATAATGTTTGAAAAACACTTTACAAGTATTCCACATTCCAAACTAAAAGACAAATTGAAAGAGTTGGTATTGCTTTGTTTCAAAAAAAAGAATGGCCAACGAAGATACAAGTATTTTGTCTTGGGAAGGGATAAATCCTACTTTGTAAAGGATCACTCTGATTCAAACAAACAATTCTCTGAAACTGACATTATCAAGATGCTTGAATTTTTGATTGACAACATATTTGTTAAGTTCGGAGGACGTGTTTTTCAACAGACTATCGGGATTCCAATGGGAACGAATTGTGCCCCTCTTCTTGCCGACTTGTTTCTTTATTATTATGAGGCTGACTTCATACAGGAACTTCTTAGGAAGAAAGATAAGAAGTTAGCAATATCCTTTAACTCTACTTTCCGCTATATAGATGATGTTCTTTCACTAAATAATTAAAAATTTGGTGACTATGTCGAATGCATCTATCCCATTGAACTAGAGATAAAGGATACAACAGATACAGTTAAGTCGGCCTCATATCTTGACTTACATCTAGAAATTGACAATGAGGGTCGATTGAAAACAAAACTTTACGACAAAAGATATGATTTCAGCTTTCCAATTGTGAACTTTCCATTTCTAAGTAGCAACATTCCAGCATCACCTGCATACGGTGTATATATCTCCCAATTGATACGATATTCCCGTGCTTGCATTTCCTATCATGATTTTCTTGATGGAGGGTTGTTGCTCACAAGGAAGCTATTAAATCAAGAGCTCCAAATGGTGAAGTTGAAATCATCTCTTCGTAAATTTTACGGACGCCATCACTAGTTGGTTGACCGTTATGGAATAACCGTTTCACAAATGATATCGGATATGTTTCTTACGTCGTAACTACAATCCCCTTCCCTTTCATAAATGTGACCTACCGAATTAGACTATTTACCGGATTTTATATCTCATAAGCAACACGACGGGTGCCGCATGTGGAGCAGGATCTGTTTACCCTTCCGGAGCACCTGATATCACCCCTAGTTTTTGGTGGGGTTCGTGTTGTTTATTCTTTAGTTTTCTATGTTGTGTCATTTGTACTATTGTTTGTCTGTTTGTCCTTTTCATTTTTATCCATCATGATGGCGTTGTCAGTTTATTTTCGATTTATGAGTTTGAATGTCCCCTTGGTATTTTCGTCCCTCTTTTAAAAGATTCCGTTTATAATATCCAAAATTGTTACGAAATCAAGGTTCAGATCCCTCAGGCAAAGTTAACCCTACAAGGTTTGCTGAATTTGGCTATTTTGTATTTTCCGTTTATTCATATAGATCATAATATTTCAGCGTATTTATATATTCCTGACTTTCAAAAGTTAAGTTTTGAATGTCCTGGTGAAGTTTATCCAGCTTCAAGTTAATACAATATTCCATACTTTGGCACAGCCTGGTTAATACATGTAGTTCTTGTGAAATGTTTTACAGGTTTTAGGACCGATCATCGTTTTTGTAATCCTTCTACCCATTGTCCATACTACAATCTGCTTTTCGTCGACTAATTAAATTAATTTAATTAAATTTGAGCAAAATTGCTTTCAAATTGTCCTCTTGATGTCTTTTTTTTTTCTGTTTTACAGGTCAATTGATAGAGGCTGCAAATGTATGTGCCAAAAAGAAAAATTGTGGAGAATATCTGAAACTTTTGAAATCTTTAACAAAACAACTCGATGAAACATGCAAGAAAGCATTACCATATATAGAGCAGAGTGATCCTGATTATTACAAAAGATTTGAGCAAACAATTTCAAAACCATATATTCTGCCATATACATCAACCAAATTTGACTCTTCTGTGTTGTCCAGTATACGAACCGGAACAAACTCTAGTTATGTGGAAGAGGAAGGAGACGCATGTTATGCAAGAATTATGGGAACTTTCGAAGAACCAAAATCAGGCCTGTAAGACAAAATTTAATAATTCTTGCATTCACAATTTAACATTCTTCCGTATTATCTTAGTATACACGTTAATAAATGTAGAGGACCACAAACTCATATTATCCATTTTAATAGCATTAAAGTTCTTGCTTTAAAATCTTTTATAGCAGCCGTGGACTTGAACACGTAGAAACCTCTCACTACTTGATGATTGAAAATTGTTTTTAGACTAATTAAGAAAGTCAATTAAATCAATGATCTACGTGGTATATCTTCCTGAGACATATAGATGACTGTATAGTATTTTTTGTCCTCAAAATGAAACCTTGCTTAAATATGTGTTTGGCTGGGACTGAGATTCTGTTACCAACATGTAAATTCGTATAAACTGCTAAACAAAACAAATGGAAGTTTTTAACGACCTTGACTGGCTAAATAGTCCTCGCACGGTCGGAAAAACTGCTAAACCGCAATTGATTTTATGATGTGTGATGCCTACGAATACCCATAATTCTAAAAGCTTGGCACACGTTTTCCTTACCAAACCTTCATTCATTTCAAAGTTAATAAAATGCTTCTATCCATAGGATGTATTTCATATTAAGCGATCTAATACATTTACGAAAAGTCTGCTAGTACCATAAAAAATATTAAATAAACAATACTCCTAACGCTCAGGTTGGTTGTCATCGTGCAACACAGTTAATAACACCATATAGGAAAACATGGAACTCCCTTTTGTCATAAGACACTGTCAAACATCCAAACATACTATCCACACTCATCTGTGTCCACACTTGTACCATAACAAAATTTTATGTAGAATTTGAATACTCGACAATAGCATAATTTGAGGCATTGCGATATTGTGTATTATAGCTGGTAAATTGGTGGGGTAACAATTTGACAAAACAGTTCTTGAATGTACGAGTTTGACAGTTGTTACCTATTGCAAACTTTTACTAATACGAGCTCATATTTTAGAGTGCAATGCTTTTGTGTTTCTTCACACATTGCTCATTTTCATTTTGCAGCAAAACAACCCGTTGTAACATCACCAATTCATGTTATAATATGATGACGTCACAAGGTACATCCAAATATGCTATCACACATCAGCTGTTGTTCTTTATGGTGATAGAACATGTAAGTATATTATAATATTATCATATTATCTTGAATGTATATTGGCTAATATTTGACATTTATTCATGCATAGCACGGAATCCTTTTTCAAATGTCACTACATTTTCAAATTTTCTAGTGTATTATCAGCTTATAAACTGTCCTAGATTTGGTGCTGAAAGTCAGACGAGCGTTTAACTTACAAAATCACCCTGATTCTAAGAGTGTTAATAATAAAGATCTTTTTAGTAGAGTATTAGAATGTGGTGAATAGATATTGCTACACATGCAGTATTACTGAAAGGAAATCTTTTTAAAAACAGATAATTTGAGGACAACAGTAGTTGACCGATGTTCTAATCTCTTAGATCACAAACACCCCCGCAGACTGTAATACAAATTTCAAATCGACCAAGTAGTAATTAACCATATAGAAATTCAGGTCAAAGTTCAGATCGATTCTAGCGAGTAGTTGATTCCTTTTATGAAACTAAAGTTGCAATCTTCCCGAACAATGTGCCTGCTCTCTTTAGACCAAATGTCATGGGTTTCATGATTTCTGTTGTTTTATTTTATTGCTTTTTTAATATTTGCATGTATGTCATGTATCTGATGATGGTATTTCCAGCAGTGCAGTAACCATTTTTGTGGGTTTTGTTCGCTAGGAAGTTAGGGAGTACGTTTTAACATTATAGTTAAAAGTGTTGTTGATGACGTAAATGTTAACTAAAGCCCGATCAGGCGAAATTAAGTAATAAACAGGCGAATAAAATCTTTGTTATTACTATTCAGAAGTTCTAGGCAAATTAGGAAAACGTTCAGGGATAGACGTTCGAATAAATAGTGTTTGCTTGTTTGGGATGAGTTTAAAGAACCTGTCATGTATCATTTGCTTGTTTGTAGGTAGGTTGTACTGAACAGGTAGAAAAAATTTTCTAGTGTATTATCTGCTGATAAACTGTTCTAGATTTGGTGCTGAAAGTCAGACGAGCGTTTAACTTACAAAATCACCCTGATTCTAAGAGTGTTAATAATAAAGATCTTTTTAGTAGAGTATTAGAATGTGGTGAAAAGATATTGCTACACATGCAGTATTACTGAAAGGAAATCTTTTTAAAAGCAGATAAGTTGAGGACAACAGTAGTTGTCCGATGTTCTAATCTCTTAGATCACAAACACCCCCGCAGACTGTAATACAAATTTCAAATCGACCAAGTAGTAATTAACCATATAGAAATCCAGGTCAAAGTTCATATCGATTCTAGCGAGTAGTTGATTCCTTTTATGAAACTAAAGTTGCAATCTTCTCAAACAATGTGCCTGCTCTCTTTAGACCAAATGTCATGGGTTTCATGATTTCTGTTGTTTTATTTTACTGCTTTTTTAATATTAGCGTGTATCTGATGATGGTATTTCCAGCAGTGCAGTAACCATTTTTGTGGGTTTTGTGCGCTAGGAAGTTAGGGAGTACGTTTTAACATTATAGTTAATAGATTGTTGTTGATGACGTAAATGTTAACTAAAGCCCGATCAGGCGAAATTAAGTAATAAACAGGCGAATACAATCTTTGTTATTACTATTCAGAAGTTCTAGGCAAATTAGGAAAACGTTCAGGGATAGACGTTCGAATAAATAGTGTTTGCTTGTTTGGGATGAGTTTAAGGAACCTGTCATGTATCATTTGCTTGTTTGTAGGTAGGTTGTACTGAACAGGTAGAAAAATTCATCAATGGACATAAATTACGTGAAATACAACAAGGATTCTGCCAGAAAATATACAAAGAAGCCGATAACTTAGTAGTCAATGGGAAGGTGAAATCATCTCATAGAGATTTGTTCCTAGAACAAAGTGAGTCATCATTAAGTTTATCATAAGCTTTATCATAGATTTTGAAAGAACTTTACACTTTGATTGTATGAAGCAATTTTTTAAAACTTCGCTTTCAAAACCAAAAGAGTGCACAAATTGACATTATAGTACTTAATGGTATATTATACATCTAGAGTTATTTTATCTATAATATTCCGGAGAACGTAAAATATTCTGAATCCCATAATTATCAAAATTACAATCATGGTATCTATGATGAGTTTCTGTATTGCCATCAGAGATGGGTCCGATTACTTTCAAAGTAATTGATTAAATTACAATTACTTTGTCATTTGTACGATTAAATTAAATTAATGATTACATCATTTCTGAAAGTGTCTGATTAAATTAATGATTACATTGACAAAGTAATCATGATTACATCTGATTACAATGAATTAAAAAAAAAAAAAACACATTTTGAATGATGTGAATGAATTAACGTTTAATATAACTATAGCACTTTTTAGAAAGTATTTTGTTTTATATATTTTAAAATGACATCTATTTAATAAACCACAAAAGTTCACTACATACGTACATGAATATTGTGTCACCCATTTCTCTTTATTTATCATTGATCTCTGAATTACTTTGACTTCATTCAATTGAATATATGGCTTTATAAAGAGTTTGCTATTTGTCTTTTGACCTCTTCCGGACTTTATTTGTATTTCAAGGTGCAGTTTATGGAAGTTAAAATATGGATGAAATGCAGTTTATGGAAGTTAAAATATGGATGAAATAAAGTTACCAGATAAAGACTATGTAAAATTTTAATAGAATTGTTTAAACAAATTGTAAACAAAATACAAGTACTATAAATCAATGCAATTTACATGTCCAATCAAAGTACATACAAAATTTTCTTATTTTAAACAAAATTCTTTTAACTTAGTTAGTTCTAATTAGATAAATTTTAACATGTCTGATTAATCTTTTATCTTATATATTGTCCTACAGCTATACTCAATTGGAAATTGCAATAAAAACAAACCTTAATTGGTTTCCTAACTGTCAATTCAGAGTTGACAAAAATCACAATATTAACAACAGATTATAATTCAGGGTTGAAGAAAAGTATAATATTACTTAAATATAATATTTTTTTTATCAAATATATATATATTGTGAAAATATCTACAATATCTTTTACTATGGCCAGAGACTTAAAATTGTTTTTTATGTCTCTTCTAAGGCTGATGATGACTTTTCTATACTGTAAAAGTTTATTTTTTATTGAAGTATACAAATCAATTAATATGCTTTTTAAAGTAAGCCAAACTATCTTAACTTGTTAAATATTCATTGAATAAGAATAACAAAAAATCTTTTATTGACCATAAACACAGTTCAAGATTTTTTCATTGTAATCAGAATGTAATCATAAAGTAATCAGGATTACAGGGCATTTTGAAAAGTAATTGATTAAATTAAATTACATGTAATCAGCTTTTGGGCTGATTAATGATTACAATGATTACTTGAAAAATTGTAATCAATTACAGCTGATTAACGATTACAATTACAATTACCCCAAGTCTGATTGCCATAGGAAAAGTTTCCACATTTCGATCCCTTAAACACAACGAGACTGAATACACAGACGTTTTACACAGAAATATAAAAGTTTATTTAAGCTCCCTATGAGATAACTGGTGTTTCATTATAATGATAAATAAAACACAAAAATTCTGTTCATTCAGGTGTATTGTGTGGTTCCTTGGGATTTGAAGATTTCTTTAGATCTGATTGGATAAAAATGACCTTGACATGGCCAGACAAAAAAGATGGTTGTATGAAATCATCATGGACACAGCTACTTGAAATCGACAGCCAAAAACTAGTAAACTCGCTGCTTACTGATCCTAAAGCTCACCAGCTTGCTGGAGACGTGGGCAAATCAATTGAAAAAAGTTTGAAGAGGAATTGAAGAAATTAAGGTATGGATTCCTGGACTTAATAATTCTTGTTAAATTACCAAAATGTGTATCGCTTCCAATGTTCAATATCATACTTGAACACAAAAAAAAACATTCACGTAATACTCTGTTTCACTTTACGAAAAGCTAGGAACTTGAACTAAAAAGTTCATGTAAACAAAACAATCATGGCAATGCCAGACAAAACTGTCATAATGAAAAGGAACTATCTTTTAATGAAGCAATTAAATGTGTTAAAATCTCTTAAGATTCATGTTATGACAAACTGGTGTTATCACAAGTCACGATTCAAACTTATTATAAACTAATAACTCTGGGATATGGAATTTGAAAATTGTCACACTCAACATGGAGATTTTTTCATATAACAATATAACAAAAAAATTGTAAACACTAAACACACTGAACTTTATTTGTAGTATAGGGAGAAAAGTGTAAGCCTTTAATAAAGACATTAAAACAACTTCATTATGATCACATGGAAGTCATAACAAGTTGATAATGAATTTAAAGTAGACAGAACTTATCTGTCAGACACTAGCAATAAATAGACAAAAACTACTGCCCCAACCATTAAATTAAAACAAAAGGTACATAATGCAATTGTACCACGTACTGCAAGATGTCAATATATCTATTTGATAGTACACTACTTGAAAGAAAAAGTATGTGTCTCTGTTCAAGTTTTCTTATAACAAGAATAGCTAATTATTGAAGACATGTAACGCATACTTTTTATGAAGAAACTACTTGTAGCTAAAACATGTTATATTCATCTTGTATACTTTCAGTGGTTCTAAAACAATGAGGAAACTTCTGAGAGAAAAGGCAATGAAAGGTAACTATTCGTGTCTCCCCGTATAGTTATGTATAATAATATCTAATCATCAACCACCAGTGTTCTGTAACAATTCTCCTTTTTAATCATTGACTGTAGTTTTCTTTTTATAATACTTTTTGAAAATTGAAAGTTTGTCAAAAATAAATTGAAAACTTGATAAAACCTGTTATTGATACTATTCGGAAGGGTAGTTGAGCATATATAGTAATGAACAAAAAAAATAAAGGCAACAGTAGTATAACGCTGTTCAAAAGTCATAAATCAATTGAGAGAAAACAAATCCGGTTACAAACCAAAACCGAAGGAAACATATCAACTATAACATGTATAAGAAGCAAACAACGAAACAACAGATACATAGAAATGCAACAGAAACAAACGACAATGCAACACACACAGAAACGAACTATGAGATAGCACTGACATTTCCTGACTTGGTACAGGACATTAAAAAAATATCGTAGGTTGAGCCTGGTTATGTGGCTAGCTAAACCTCGCGCTTTTATGGTATTGTTAACTTTATATAACACTAAATTGACAACATTATACGATAGGAATACAGTACTAATAAATGCAAGAACATTCAGAACAGAGAAATACACAAAAACAATACAGTAGTATATTTTGAATTGCTAACTACAGAATGAAAACGAACCTGTAAAACAACCTAGGGCAGCACACAAAAACAGCACAACAGAAACACGAACTGTCTGTCACACGACTTGATCAACGCAACATAAGTGACATCAAAGGTAAATTTCTAGAATTTGATATAATACAAGATTTATTAATTTGATATTATTCAAGATTAGGATGAAACTAATAATGTCCCCCTTATTTTTATAATGCACTATTGCTTCGACTTTAGATACCATTGTTTGTATTTTCAGATGACTGCATGGCCCATGCCTCAGGATTGGCTTTTGGAACATTCGGCAGTTATGTACGCTATTTAGTGCTGCAGTTATAATTCAATAAATTATATGATAACTGATGACATATGCAATTTGATACTGAGATTTATATCACCATGATCACGCATCTTGTTGTATAAATGTATGTGTGATATAAAAAAATAAACATGCCGACCTCCAAGGAAAAGTCTGAACGGAAAAATCCCTTATCAAATAAAAAAAAAATATGAGGGAAAAAATGTCAAAATTGTAGTGCAGCAGTCAACATTGGATTATAGTATTACTCACTATGAAAATAAAGACCGGGATAAATATGATAAACTATTGAAACAATGAAAAAAAACTTATAAACTCTCTATAGACAAAGTTTTTATGCAAACAGGGCCGTAACTAGGGTTCCAATTCAGGGGAGGCAGGGGTTTGGGGGCCGCCGATTGAGGCCCCTAAGATAGGGGGTTTGGGGGCGCAACTCCCCGCCGATTTTTTTCTCTCAATAAAATGGCTAAAAATGACCCGTTTTCCTTCGATTTCCTTTCATTAAGAAACATCAGTATTGCTTGAACCTGGAAGCAATTTTTATGCAAAAAGAAGCTGAGATTGCTGTTCGGGGTTAGCCTATAATTTTTCACATTAAATACATTGTGACCGCAGATTTTTTTCTCAATAAAATCAGTGGCTAACTGAATTGACCCGTTTTCCTTCGATTTCCTTACTTTAAGAAACATCAGTATTGATGAATCCTGGAAGCAATTTTTATGCAAACAATTATCATCTGTATTTAAAGATATTTATGTTAGAAATCAAACTGGTAAGTTAAAAAAAAACATATAAAGCGATATCATAGAACGCAAGATATCTTTTTTATCGAGGACCTTGAATTTCAATATTGTTGAAAGCTGAACAGACATGTATATAACTACAACCAGGGACTTTGAAAGTTTCTATACTAGTATATACATAGTATAGAAAAAGTCCCTGCTACAACGAATGGGAGTGTTTACCTACTAAGGCAGCAACCATTTGATTTTCTGGGGGGGGGGGGGGGGGGGGGGGCTATGTTTTTTTTTTCTTGTGCAAACTTTTTTTTTCGCCTGCGGCGAAAAACAATCTATTTTTTTCGCAACAAGTCGAAAACAATTTTTTTCTTTCAATTTTAGCATTACATATAGTGGCAGCTGAGGGTGAAACAAACAGTTGTTTTTTTCTCAGAATCAAAAACAAATTATTTTTTTCTCCAAAAACTGGAAACAAACTTTTTTTTCCAAAAAAAACCATAGCCCCCCCCCCCGAAAATCAAATGGTTGCTGCCTAAGGCATTGATCAAAATGTTCTCGTACGATCGGGAGACGTTAAAAAAATGATCCAACAGCTGATTCAGCCGAATCACAATACAAAGGGAACTTCCTCTGCTTAATTGAGCCCCTAAATAAATGTGAATAGTTAAGTTTTATTCTAAATTGTCGAAAGCAAAGTTTCATATATGTGTTCTCGTACGAATACTGAATAACAGACGGAAGGTCACACGAAAAAATAAAATAAAACAAATACTGAAACGGTTCACTATCGATCAAAAATCCGGAAAATGACATATATCACGTATCATGAGAACACTGTTAAAACTGTAAACTTAGGTTGTTTATAATATAAATTCAATTTCTTCGTGTACATATTGTCAATATTTCATTTTATTACTTTAAAAAAAAATTTGGTGTAGAAAATTCAGGGGAGACAGTTGCCTCCCCTGCCTCATAGGTAGTTACGGCCCTGGCAAATATAAAATAAAAGAATTCAAAAATGATCATAGCACAATAACACAATGGCGAAAACTTAATACCGAGTCATGTCAAACGAATATATATAAAAGAACTGAACAGTACATTTTAAAAATATACAAAGACAAATAAAAACAACCGTAAGCACCTATAATCTATACTTCAAAACCATTAGGTATAATTTGTAAAGTTGAAACGGAACAATGTCTTATAAAATAGGATTAGACATTTATTGACATACCCATGATACCCCTGGTTCAGCAACTTTCTGATCAGACACTGGTGACTTTTTATAAAAGCTCCTAAATATTCTGAATCACTTCGGAAATGTATATCCCATAGGTAGGTGAAGTTGGTATACAAATTGAAGATTTTCAATATCTGTAAACTGTGTCGAAGGACAAAAAATAATTTATAAAGGCCAAGTCAGAAACAAAACGTCAATGCGTTATTTTCATTTTAATTTAGAAATGTAAAATGTTGTACCCTAGTAAAACATTTCTAGACAACAATCAAGTCTTAGGATAGGTTATTTTGGACCAAAACATATTTTTTGTGTTTTGACACTTTGCCGTTTTTTAAAGATTGATATATAATAAGTATACCATACATTCCAATTTGTTTCTTTGTGTCAAAATACTGCTAAAAATAACGCTATAATGAGTCTTCTCGTGTTAAAATGTGTTATAAGTACTACATAACATTTTCAAAGATAAAAGACAATGAGGTCAATATCAGATAACCCTATCAGACTGATATTTACACCCTCGAAATCATATAAGGCTGATTTTACCAATAAAATTCATTCCATGCACCAAATAAAGTTCTTATTATATATCTGATGAACAGACTTAACTAGGAAAACTAATATTGAAAATCATGTTCAAGTCAGGAGAACCCTGACAAACAAACGTGTATATACACCTTGCAATCTTTCCTGTACATCAAATAAAGTTACATATTTTTTTTTTCGTTCATTTTTGTACATAAATTAGCCCGTTAGTTTTCTCGTTTGAATTGTTTACATTTGTCATTTCGGGGCCTTTTATAGCGGACTATGCGGTATGACCTTTGTTCATTGTTGAAGGCCCTACGGTGACCTATACTTGTTCATTTCTGTGTCATTTGGTTCTTGTGGATAGTTGTTTCATTGGCAGTTATACCACATCTTCTTTTTTTTATATAGAACTATTGGCTATAGTATATGGCATGAGGACCAATCCATGCAAACCTTTTCATTTGCCAAAGAACATTCAAAATAAGTGCAATGTCGGTTACACATTAAAATCATTACATACACCAAAAACAGTAAGTTGACATATTCCGAATAGTATTTTTAAATAAACCAAAACATAAAAAAATCATTGAACCATGAAAATGAGAGCAAGGTCAAATAAAAAAGATAGGCTTAAAATACCAAAGGTACATTCAAACTCTCAAGTCGAAAATAAAATACAACACTATGGCTTAAAAAGAAAAAGTTCAACAGACAAAAAATAGCATACAAAATACAACATAGAAAACTAATGACTAAGCAACACAAACCCCACCAGAAACTGGGGTTGATATCAGGTAGCTCGGAAGGTTAAGCAAATCCTGCCCCACCTCTGATACCCTTCATGTTCCTCATGTAAGAACAAACATGGTATTAAGTCGGTAGGTCACATTCAGGGAAAATGAAAAGATATTGTACTTACGACATTTGGAAGATATCTGCTATCATCATATGTGAGACGGATATTCCATCACGGTCAACCAACTCGTGATTGCGTCCAACTTTACCAATTGGAACTCTTGGTTTAATACTGTGGATTCATTTATATCCTTTAGTACCAGTTTTCGTGTTTTGAGGAAAATTTGCATTTTCGTGAATATTTAATGTCTTGGTTAAGCATTTCAGTGTTACATTGTTTCGTTATTTTCCTCTTATAGTTGATGTGTTTACCTCAGTTTTAGTTTTGTTTTCTCTCAATCGATTTATGACTTTCAAACAGCGGTATACTGCTGTTGCCTTTATTTGGCAATAGTCTGCTAAAATTCCTGAAAATATTTGCAATTCTTTGAATATTGGGATTCGTGGTTCTCTGGTTACCACGAAATTCACGAAAATTTGTATCCAACTAATAATAATGAATCTACAATAGCTACATTGTGAGCAGCAATCCTCTATCAAGGCAATCATGATAGGAAATACCAAACCTGGACTGTCGTATCAATTGATAAACGGACAAAATCATGTTAATCGCTAGTCAATGAAATGCGTTTCCCTCAGTTTTAGTTTGTTACCCCGATTTTGTTTTTTGTCCATGGATTTATGAGTTTTGAACAGCGGTATACTACTGTTTCCTTTATTTAAGAGGTTAAGGAACATGTGTCTAATGTACAGGCAGATTTTTCAAAGAAACGCATTTATAAACCAACTATATTCATCCTATCAGTCTAAATAAGTGAGAAACTCACATGAAAAAAAAATAGAATCTCATTTTAGCAGCCTTTAAAGGTAAAGTCAACGACACTTGAAGAATGACAGACGGAAATTCTTAAAATAAGACATCCAGGTCCTCAGTCTATTGCATTTACCAACAAGAGTGCACACGCTGAAATGTCTCGCCTTCTTTACTAATCATTGATGTTGATATTAGGTTGATAGTCCTAAATATAAAGCATTATTACAACTCTAACATTAACTTAACATTAACCAAGAAAACTAAACATTGACCAATTAACCATGAAAATGAGGTCAAGGTCAAATGAACCATGCCAGGCAGGCATGTACAGCTAACAAATCTTCCATAAAACAAATATAGTGACCTATTGCTTATAGTTTAAGAAAAACAGACCAAAATAAAAAACTTAACACTGAGCAATGAACCGTGAAAATGAGGTCAGGGTCAAATAAAACCTGCGTGACTGACATATAGATAGTAAAATATCACCATATACCAAATATAATTGACCTATTGCATATAGTATAAGAAAAACAGAAAAAAAAAAACTTAACTATAACCACTGAACCATGAACATGAGGTCAAGGTCAGAAGACACCTGCCAGTTGGACATGTAAACCTCACAGTCCTTCCATACACCTAGCATACTAGACCTATTGCTTATAGTATCTGGGATATAGACTTGACCACCAAAACTTAACCTAGTTTACTGATCCACGAAATGATGTAGAGTTCAAGTGAAAACTGTCTGACCTGCATGAGGACCTTGCAAGGTACGCACATACCAAATATAGTTATCCTGTTACTTATAATAAGAGAGAGTTTAACATTACAAAACTTTTTTTTAAGTTGTCATTGAACCATGAAAATGAGGTCAAGGACATTGGACATGTGACTGACGGAAACTTCGTATCATGAGGCATCTATATACAAAATATGAAGCATCCAGGTATTCCAACTTTTAAAATATAAAGATTTTTAAAAGTTAGCTAAAGCTGTCGCCGCCGGAGCACTATCCCTATGTCGAGCTTTCTGTGACAAAAGTCGCAGGCTCGACAAAAATTAATAAATTGAAAGGCGTAGGTTCAGTAAGAACCCTTTTTGGCCTCAAAATATAGCAGTTTTACAAAATTGTGAAAATATTATGTTTTAACTATTTATCGAAAAGCAGAATGCTTCTGCTACACAAATATGGGCTGTTTTTGACAATACAATGCACATATATCGGGTACTACTATCATTAAGTCATGCTAAATTACTGAAATCTTCACAATTTTAGCATTTTAGTGAAATTTTAGACGGTTTCCGTCTTAAATGAAAGTGGCCGCATTCTTGTTCATTCATAATATTGAAATGTAAGTTGTATTTGATGATAATACATAGCATATATAAAAGTTGAGGACGAACACGAATGCGGCCACTTTCATTTTTGACAAAAACCATCTGAAAAGTGACGATTTTTTGCTTATTTGATAGATTTTTCATATTAAAGATTGAATCGGATCGTTTTTAATGACTTAATCAGTTAAAATCTTTCACATAAACTAGTTGAATCAATTGAAATAGACACTAAAGTGTTTAAAAAGTGTCAAAAATATTTCGTTAGACGAACCTGAAATTTGAGGCCAAAATCGGACCTTACCGGACCTACTCCTTTTATCATTTTTTTTATTTTTATACAAAGTAAATAAACTAGTGTTTAGTTTAAACATATTTATTTATAGTGGATTGGGAAACAAGTTTTGCAACTTATATTAATCCCTTTCCACTTTGCGGGTGCGAGTGCTGCCTTGTAGCGGCATTAGCCTGCTCTTTTTCGAAATCTACAAGGAGGTCATTAACGTGCTCTCTCTTAACACGGGTCAGCCATTTATCGTCCCCTTCCGACGGACTATCATCGTTTCCTCAAGACCATACTCGCAAATGGTGTCAAGGGAGAGCCGACAATTCAGTCCCTGAAATTTTCATCCCAGACGGGAATCGAACCAGGAACCTTCGTGTTAGTAGTCCGATGCACTAACCACTACACCACGGCTCTGTGGTGTTGGCAACGGTTAACCGGTTAACCGTTTGAACCAACGAATACCGAATACCAAAAACGTTAACCGGTTAACCGACCTTTTTTTCAATTTTGACAGATTTGATATAAATTTGTAATGAAATCATTAAATAGTTATACTGTCTTTAAAAATTGTCGACGTGGTGATAATTTGACAGATCAATTATCAGTAAATTGATTGCTATTGTGGTGTCTTCCTCCTATTCCCACTTTTTAAAAATACTATTCCTTCTATTCCCACTTGCAAATAACAATGGATGTGTTTTTGTTTTTGTTTTTATAACAATCAAGATTACTTAGAATTTCACCTAAGATTTGCATGTATTTTTTTTTTAAAGCATAACATATTTGGTACACTGTTTATGTATAACACCTTGTTTATTTGTAAAAAAAAAAATCATCAAAGAAATACTTCAAATTAAAAAAATATATATGATAAATAGATTGGGGTTAGATTTATTTTTAATTTTTTGAATTTGTAACCTAAAAATAAAGAAAAAATATGATAAATAGATTGGGGTTAGATTTATTTTTAATTTTTTGAATTTGTAACCTAAATATAAAGAAAAAATATGATAAATAGATTGGGGTTACTAGATTTATTTTTATTTTTTTGAATTTGTACTTAAAAATAAAGAAAAAATATGATAAAAAGATTGGGGTTACTAGATTTATTTTTAATTTTTTGAATTTGTACTTAAAAATAAAGAAAAAATATGATAAATAGATTGGGGTTAGATTTATTTTTGTAACCTAAAATGTCTGCTGTACTAATAAATCATAATATAAATAATATTATAACCAAGTATAATCTTAAGATATGGAATAAAAGTATACTCTAAAAATATAAATACTTGGAGCAATAATCAAAGATTTAAAATAATGGCATGGGTGAAAACTGTAAACTTTTCTTCAAAGCATGAGCAATCAGGACGAACTAGATAAACTGAGAACCGACGACTGGAACGACAATACACAAGAACTTGTAGAGAACATTCCAACTTTTCCATCTTTCAAGAACACAATGTACAGACTATGTAACAACATACTTGGTTGAACAGAACAGTCACCGTTTGAACCACTACTTAACACAAGGAGCAAGGACAATAAATCATCTAGAGGGATGACACAGCAACCTGAAGAAGTATGTCATGCATCCACATCTGAACATCTTTCAACTAATTAAACTTCTGAAACACCCTGACCATGATCCAGTATACAGCCAGTGGGAAGAGAGTGGCCCCAAAAAGAAGTATGTAGAAATCAACAACAGATTAGACGAACTTAAGGTTAGACACCGCAACCAGGAAGTCACAACAGTAGAGTTTGGTGATGCAGCCTTCCACCTTCTTTAAGTGGAATAGATTGATTAACTTTAATAAATTTGTATACAGTGATTGTCTTATGCTTCTGCTACAATGTGTGATTTAATTTAGTGCTGTTGTTTAATTTGTTTTATATTATGCTTGCTTGAATCTGCAGTTGAATTTGTGTTATAAAAGTAATAAAATAATTTACTTATATTTGTTAAATTAATTTCTTTCATATTTATTTTGTTTAAAAAAAAACAGAATTCATACAGATGCAAAATAACTTATTACCTGTTCTCATCATAATAAAAAAAAAAACACTGGTCAATTAACAGTTGATTAAAAAAATGTTTGTACAGTATAATCCTTTGTTTGCACAAGTTTTCCTCCTACTCCCACATGAAATTTTACCTTTTCTTACCAGATTTATAAAAAGTGGGAATAGAGGGAATGAACCGCTATTGTTAATAAAAAAAATATAAAATTAATTAGAACTTGTCTCTCAGCTCGGGGCAAGATCTTAAGGAAACATAATTAGTGTATATGTTTTGTTAACAGTAACTTTAAATCAGTAATACGATTAGTTTTACGATTTACTTTATTATTTTATTTTTGTTTATATATTGTGTTACATCTGAATGTGCAATCTCCGTCGTGCAAGGCTTTGTCATACTTTAAACGAAATGCTAACTCAAACAAGAGTGCACACACTGAAATGTCTCGCCTTCTTTACTAATCATTGATATTATGTTGATAGTCCTAAGTATATATAAAGCTTTATTACAACTGTCACATAAACATAACATTAACAGAGATAACTTAACAAAGACCAATGAACCATGAAAATGAGGTCAAGGTCAGATGAACCATGCCAGGCTGACATGTACAGCTAACAATGCTTCCATAAAACAAATATAGTTGACCTTATACTTATAGAAAAATAGACCAAAACACAAAAAACTTAACACTGAGCAATGAACCGTGAAAATGAGGTCAAGGTCAAATAAAACCTGTGCCACTAATATATAGATCATAAAACATTTCCATACACTTAATATAGTTGACCTATGGCGTATAGTATCAGATAAAAAGACCAAAACTGAAAAAATTTACTTTGACCACTGAACCATGAAAATGAGGTCAAGGTCAGATGACATCTGTCCGCTAGACATGTTCACCTTACAATCATTCCATACAACAAATATAGTAGACCTATTGCATAAAGTATGAGAAAAACAGACCAAAACACAAAAACTTAACTATAACCACTGAACCATGGAAGTGAGGTCAAGGTCAGATGACACCTGCCAATTGGACATGTACTCCTTACAGTCCTTCCATACACCGAATATACTAGCCCTATTGCTTATGGTATCTGAGATATGAACTTGACCACCAAAACTTAACCTTGTTCACTGGGCCATGAAATGAGGTCGAGGTCAAGTGAAAGCTGTCTGACGGATATGGGGACCTTGCAAGGTACGCACATACCAAATATAGTAATCCTAATACTTATAAGAGAGAATTCAACATTACAAAAAATCTTAACTTTTTTTTCAAGTGGTCACTGAACCATGAAAATGAGGTCAAGGACATTGTACATGTGACTGACGGAAACTTCGTAACATGAGGCATCTATATACAAAGTATGAAGCATCCAGGTCTTCCACCTTCTAAAACATAAAGCTTTAAAGAAGTGAGCTAACGCCGCCGCCGCCGGATCACTATCCCTATGTCGAGCTTTCAGCAAAAAAAGTTGCAGGCTCGACAAAAATGGTGAACTGCAAACCTATGTGAATGTAATCAGTGTATACTTGATAGTACGAGTAGCAAGCTTTGGCTTAATCATTTCAAATTGAAAAACTCCGAATTATTTTCGGAGACAACAAGAGAAAATGAAAGAATCATTGGTTTCAGACATATTAAATTCTACGAGATCAAGGTTTTTTTTTTCATTTTTCAATATGAATTTAGTACAAACGCCATAGTTGATACGGTGTATTTGATTATTAAAAGTCAAACTTCGCCAGGAATGTTCACAAACAAGCCTTATAATACCAAAGAACAATAACTTCAATTCAGCGTATTATAAAAACGTAAATATATGACTTGGATGGAAGGTTGTCACATTAACACTCATACCACATCTTCTATATATATATGTGTAGCGTACTATAGATAAGGCATTCAAACATCAACATAAACTACCGGTTAACCGGTTAATCGGTCGAACGATTATCCGTGTAACCGGTCAGGCAAAGGCGTGCGATATGACAACACTAAAATAAACTTATCTAAGATACCAGGATTAAATTTCGTATTTACGCCGGACGCGCTTTTCGTCTCCAAAAGACTCATCAGTGACGCTCGAATTCGAGAAAGTTGAAAAGGTCAAATAAAGTACGATGTTAAAGAGCGTTGAGGACCAAAATTCCTAAACGTTTTGCCAAATACAGCAAAGGTAATCTATTCCTGAGATAGAAAAGCCTTAGTATTTCAAAAATTCTAAATTTTTGTCAATAGTTAATTTATAAAGATGACCATAGCAATGATAATTCATGTCAACACAGAAGTGTAAATATCTGCTACAACCTCTCTTTTCAAATTAAGGCGAAATTACGTGTCAACAGATTTTATTATGACATTAAAAAGTAATTTACACTGACAAACATCTAGATAGTTTCATGACATAACCAGATGCTCCGCAGGGCGCAGCTTTATACGACCGCAGAGGTCGAACCCTGAACAGTTGGGGCAAGTATGGACACAACATTTAAGCTTGATACAGCTCTGAATTTGGATTGTGATTAAATAGTTGACACAACATAGGTTTCTGACACAGAATGAATGTGGTCTATGAACTTAAACTTAAAAACTTAAAATTTTTACATTGGACATTTACCTATTATGGTCCAATATACAAAATCTAAATACATGGTTAGATTCAGCATAACCCCAAGAATTCAATTTTTGATGAAATCAAATAATGTTCAATTTTAGACCCTTTAGTCAAGGTGGACCAATTTGATAACCGGGCCCAAATATTAAAAATCTAAATACATGGTTAGATTCAGCATATTGAAGAACCCCATATATTTTCAAATTTTGTTGAAATCAAACAAAGTTTAATTTTTGACCCTTTGGGCTTTAATGTAGACCAATTTGAAAACGGGACAATACTGTGCAATTGAATATTTCTGCTATTGCTCGAAACTTTGCAATTCAAAATTTCTTGCTATTGCACAATATTGTGCAATTAGAAATTTCTTGCTATTGCGCAATACTGTGCAATTGAAGATATCTTGCTATTGCACAATACTGTGCAATGGAAGGTTTCTTGCTATTGCGCAATTAAAAATTTCTTGCTATTGCACATAACTGTGCAATTGAAGATTTCTTGCTATTGCACAATACTTAATATAATAATTTTGGACCCCGATTTGGATGAAACTTGAAAACTGGGCCCATAATCAAAAATCTAAGTACATGTTTAGATTCAGCATATCAAAGAACCCCAAGAATTCAATTTTTGTTAAAATCAAGCTAAGTTTAATTTTGGACCCTTTGGACCTTAATATAGACCAATTTAAAAACAGGACCAACAAGAATGTGTCCTCAGTACACGAATACCCCACTCGCACTTTCATTTTCTATGTTCAGTGGACCGCGACATTGGGATAGAAACTCTAATTTGGCATTAAAATTAGAAAGATCATATCATAGGGAACATGTGTACTAAGTTTGAAGTTGATTGAACTTCAACTTCATCAAAAACTACCTTGACCAAAAACTTTAACCTGAAGCGGGACAGACGGACAAACGGACAGACGGTCGGACGCACAGACCAGAAAACATAATGCCCCTCTACTATCGTAGGTCGGGCATAAAAATTAAGAATCTGAATACACGGTTAGATTTGGCATATCAAAGAACCCCAATAATTCATTTTTTGATGAAATCATTTGGACCCTTTTGGCCCCTGATTTGTTGGGACCAAAACTCCAAAAATCAATTCAAACCTTCCTTTGTGGTCATAAACCTTGTGTTAAAATTTCATAGATTTCTAACTTTACTAAAGTTATTGTGCAAAAACCAGAAAAAAGAAAAATGCTTATTTGGGACCTGTTTTTGGCCCCTAATTCCTAAATTATTGGGACTAAAACTCCCAAAATCAACCCCCACCTTCCTTTTGTGTTCATAGACCTTATGTTAAAATTTCATAGATTTCTGTTTACTTATACTAAAGTTATTGAGGGAAAACCCAGAAAAATACTTACTTGGGCCCTAATTCCTAAACTGTTGGGAGGGAAACACCCAAAATCAATCCCAACCTTCCTTTTAGAGTGCGAAAACCAAATGTCTTCGGACGACGATGACGCCAACATGATACCAATATACAACCAAAATTTTTTTAATTTTTGCGGTCGTATAAAAACAACTCTGAATTCTGCAGTAATAACATGACTCAGTTTTGCAGGGGCAAGGCAGATGTCCTCATGATTTAAACAACAGTGATTTGCTTTTATAATATGAGAAACATTAACATATTTTGTTTTTGACTGAGTTTTTCATATCATTTGATAACTTTACCTTCTATGTCTATAATTTCAAAAGGAAGTGTATTGTGTAAGGAAATTGAATGTCATGACAATCCCTCAACAATTGAATATAAATTGTTTATCGAAAAAGTAAACTAGGGGGGATATCAGTACACATCAACCACATACCACTAATAATATAAAATAAACATGCAAACAAAGTCAAACAGTAAACCAAACACGGTCAAGAAAACTGGACTTGGTATACCAACAAAACAGGGTTTGGTTAAACCCCATATCTAACCTAATGTGTTAAAACACACACACTATTTAAGGTTTTACTTATCTAGAGCATAGTTTAACCATCTTGTATATAGTTATATAATTTTTTTATGATTTTCATAATATTCTTTACACTTGAATCGAAATAAAGTCCTACTCAATTTTCTTTTAATTTCAATCATGGAATGAGTGCAAGTTACACTTGGCTTATCTTACTCAGACTTATAAGAGTTTAGGAAAGTGGTTTCTTTTTTTCTGATGAAAATTGGGCATTGTTTAAGGGAAACTCCTAAAACATGAAAGGATACTTTACAGATTTGTATTTAATGCCCAATCAATGAAAGATTTTTTTCAAGATTATGACATTCTTACTTTGTACTTTATTTTATTTTTTCAATTCTTTTTTGTTGGATTATCAGTGATGAGTCTTTTGTAGAGGAAATATGTGCATTTGGTATACAAAATTATAAGCCTGGTATCTTTGATGAGATTTTACAGGCCCATACATAAGACCAAGTCTTCAATTTTTTGCACTTTTCAGAATATTATCAGACAACTTGTTCCATTAGGTTTAAACCAGCGGAAATTATAAGTAAAGCTGTTCTTTTTCTCGTTTAAAATTGTTTTACACTTGTCATTTCGAAGGCTTTTACAGTTGACTATGCAGTATGGGCTTTGCTCATTGTTAAAGGGTATATAGTGACCTATAGTTGTTAACTTCTGTGTCATTTGTCCTCTGGTGTAGACTTGTCTCATTGGCAATCATACCACATCTTCTATTTCTATATAAGATTAGTGTTGGCTGGATAAAACTCTGATACAAGATGACAGGAAAAAAAGTTTACATGTATATCTTTTAATCATGGATTTATTTAAGAAATGAATGTACATGGTTATTAACATGCTGAAATGAAATGATAAAAGACAATCAGATGTTATTGTTCTGTGATTGACAGATTCTCATGTGTCCATTATGGGAACCAATATCCATTGTTCCTTCAGGTTTAGACCAGCTAAACTTATTATTTCAACAAAATACATATTCTGTTGAAATACAATTGTTTGTACATTTCACAATAATGTTGCAGATTTTGGTTTCATATGTCACCATCCTGTCTTTCTCTTACTGCATCCTAAAATACAAAAACAAGATTGATTAGTTTGGATCATAGATGCTCATCATTTTAACAAAATTATGAAATCAATACAGCAGTATGAAACTTTAAAAATTTACCACCTGATATATGTAAAGAAAAAAAGACACTGTCAAAGATATCTACTAATATAATTTCATACGGTTGAACGTAGTCAATTAGAGTGAAATTATTTTCTCTTGTCTTTTCATGATGTATAGGTGTTGTACCTATCGTGTGGTCAGTTTCACGCCGAAACAGGGGTTTCGGTCATTCAGCCTGACAGCGCCAAAGCAAGAGGTTCTCATTTAAACACTTGGTAAATTTTAATTTATTTAATAAGTCCCCTTTTTAATTATTAATAAGATACATAGGATTGATAGGACTGGAGGGTTGTTTTTCTTTTTGGTATTATATTGTGTGAAGTATGTAGTTGTGTATATGTGTTTTTGAATGTTCAGGTGTAACATATTTAATAAACATAGCAGCGGCAATGTCCTGTAGCTTTGCACTTTAATTATGAGTTTTGTATTCTTTATACTTATACAGTAAATGGTTTTTCAAAGGCATACATTATCTGAAACTGACATTATCAAGATGCTTGATTTCTTGATTAACAACATACTTGTTACGTTCTGAGGACATGTTTTTCAACAGACTGTCGGCATTCCAATGGGAACAAAGTTAGCAATATCCTTTAACTCTACTTTTCACTATATAGATGATGTTCTTTCACTAAATAATTCAAAATTTGGTGACTATTTGGAACACATCTATCCAATCGAGCTAGAGATAATGGATACTACAGATACAGTTAAGTCGGCCTCATATCTTGACTTACATCTAGAAACTGACATTGAGGGTCATTGAAAAGAAAACTTTACAACAAAAGAGATGATTTCAGCTTTCCAATTGTGAACTTTCCATTTCTAAGTAGCAACATTCCAGCAGCACCTGTATACAGGGTATATATCTCCCAATTGATACGATATTCCCATGCTTGCATTTCCTATCATGATTTTCTTGATAGAGGGTTGCTGCTCACAAGGAAGCTATTAAACCAAGAGTTCCAAATGGTGAATTTGAAATCATCCCTTCGTAAATTTTACGGACGCCATCACGAGTTGGTTGACCGTTATGGAATAACCGTTTCACAAATGATATTGGATATGTTCCTTATGTTGTAACTACAATCCCCTTCCCTTTCTTGAATGTGACCTACCGAATTAGACTATTTACCGGATTTGTTATCACATAAGCAACACAATGGGTGCAGCATGTGGAGCAGGATCTGTTTACCCTTCCGGAGCACCTGAGATCACCCCTAGTTTTTTGGTGGGGTTCGTGTTGTTTATTCTTTAGTTTTCTATGTTGTCGTGTGTGCTGTTGTTTGTTTGTCTTTTTTATTTTTAGCCATGGCGTTGTCAGTTTGTTTTAGATTTATGAGTTTGACTGTCCCTTTGGTATCTTTCGTCCCTTTTTTATCATGGGATGACGTACATGAGACTAGTATTATGTAGTGAAGTTTTAATACAGAATGAAGGTTGTTACAAGAGAACATGTAGATTTTTTTGGGGGTTGTTTATACTTACAATACTTCTTTTATTTAAAATAGAATATGTTAATAACGTTGAAAATCTGAAACATTCCATGTCAACATTGTCAACAAAGTATATATATGGGATATGGGTCAAATAATCTCTATGAGGTTAGATCTACTATTTTTGTATACAGTTATGCCTTCTTGAATCAAGGTAATTCTCTCATATGCATGATATGTGCTACTTCATTTTTATCCGTCAGTTAGTTTGTTTTCTAAAATTGTTGTGCAGTCCAACCGTATTAATTGCCATATTATGCATTATATCCTTTCAAATAATTTATTCCTGCCACTTGACAAAAATATAAAGTATTCAAAAGTCACACTGAACAGATCCCACTTATTCTTAGAATATGTATACCTGAAAAAGAATTGACTGAAAACGTTGATTTTACTTTGATACGTGTAGCTAGGTTTACTCAATTTGCGACACAAAAATCTATGTAAAATACAGTTATCAATTTAGTTAAGAATAAACTCTTAGCCTTTACCTTGAATCTTTCTTCTAGAAGTGAGAACTCACTAATGAGATCAGTGATGGCATTGGTCAATGCATCCTGAGGACTGTAGTCTGAGGTCGTCTGTACTCTTAACACAAATTTGTGCTCCAATGGATGCGGGTTTTTATATCCAGAAAACAAAACTTGTGGGTCTTTCCATAACTGTCTGTAATAAGTAAAAGAATATTCATTTTTTGTTTTTCAAAATGTGTAGTGCAATGTAAATGTTATAACTTTATTTGGTTAAAGTGCTCATTTGTCCCTCGTTAAAGTGCTCATTTGTCCCTCGTTAAAATCATCCACAACTTAAAATATTCCTTAATTTCAAATCATGATCATGAGAGGATGTGTGCAGTTTTTTCATTGAAAGGCCAGTTTTCCCTCAATTTTCAAAATATTGAAAATTTTTATAAAAGATTCTAGAACACTATTTGTGTGTTCAAATAATCCAAAATCCCCCCCAAAAAATAACCAACAGGAAATTTAAGCTTGTCAATAACTGGAAATAAATTTGGTGAATGGGCAGAATCAGGTATTTAATAGATATAACAAAGAAACCTTTGAAAGTACATCTTATTCATCAAATCAGAATTAATAAATTATAATGAAATATTTTTGTGGTTAATACATGTAATACATTAATACATTGTTACGTTTGAACTTGTTGTATTTGATTTTTATATTGAAATCGCATATAAATATGGATTAGGTAAATGATTGAAAAATAATATTTCAACAAAAATTTGGTGTTACAAACAAAAAGTAAAATCACAAAAATACTGAACTCAGAGGAAAATCAATTGTGAAAGTCCATAAACAACATTCTGAAAGTTTTTCACTTATTCATGAAGTACATGTACCCAAAATCCTGTTTGTCTGGCAATTTGAGTTTTGGAGTAAAATATCACAGATTATACATCATGTACATGATCCAATATGGTAAATGACTTCAGGAATGTTTGTGAATGGTATTTTAGTTCATGTTCAGATGAATTCAACTTACTTTTTTTTTAAATAAATTATACTCGTATCTTTTCAGTCATGGAGATAATATTGTAGTGTATCTCGAAGGTTACAGATCTAATGTCATTATTCATAAAATGTAAAAACAATATTTAAATAATGATCAATTTTTACAAGCGTATCAGTCTTTGACTCTTTTACCATGTTTACTGGTTACACCTGCCTAATATTATGGATGTTTTATTAAACTTACGAACAGATCATGTTTCCTAGTGTGTGATCTTCTTTATTCACTGTAAATATTGCAGCATTTGGTACTTTAGTGTCTTTTTCAATAGTGATTCTGAAATATACATTAAATATAAGTACAAATGTATCTGAATCTATCTTCATTTGATCTTACACCATAAACACATCATGCACATGCCAAAATAAACTTTACATTAATACAAGTACATTGTACATGTATATGAATGTGTCTCTCTTTTTTTAGTCGCCAGCGTAAAATGCCTGCCAAAAACTAATTTCATCTATCAACATGATCAATTTATAACGGAAAAATATATATGGTACATGTATAATATGGAAAAAAAATGTTAAAAATATTTCTTTAAACAAATTGTCATAAAATTGCTTTAAACCTCACATTGGTCAAAGATTTTGAGATAAAATATATAGGCATATTCTGTTTTGCAGACTGATAAAAATTATAAAGATCTTTTAAATGAAAATTTTGATGGGCATTTTTTCGATCCAAACAGATGTAAGAATAAACTAAGTTACTGTTATCTTTTTGATGAATCTTGAGTCCATTCGCCCTAGTTCCTGTTCGCCCAGGGTCCATTCACCCAGATTTAATTTTTTTCCTAATTGTTGTCTAGTCACATAATTTTAAGTATTTGAAACAAAATATGTTATTAAAAGTTTGTTGAAAAATTTACAGAATATTTATATTGTTGCAATCAATTTATCTTTTTCCCTACGATTTGCAGAGTAGAATACTGGAATACAATCATGACAATGTATTTATCTTTATTGATATTTGTTAACGAAATAATTGTATTCAGTCAATCTCGAATGTATGCAGTATAACTGAGACTAGTCTCAGAGTATAATAATAAAATCCTTTATTCAACTTAAATGCCCTGAATATTTTTTATTTTTTTTAGTAGGGCCAACAGACTCTTTTGGGCGAAAGGACTCTATGACTATGGGCGACCATGTTATTAGGGCGAACAGATCCGATACCCTTTAGACACCCCTATGAAGTTCAACTTATATTTGTTATCAGTGTTATTAGACAGTTAATGTAGTCAAGGACGTATAACTAACATCTAATATACGTCCTTGATGCAGTGTACTAATAGAAAAATTTATGGTGCAAACACAAGGGTTTGTTACAATTGATTCTTTATATACAGAAAAATATCAACATCAAAATTCATTTTCGGGGTTCGTATGGACAGACACGTCAAATTGTTTCAAACCCCTGTGTCTGTGGTGCAAACGCAGGAAATTATTTGTCATTTTTGTCAAAGTGTTTTGCATTGAAAAAACTTAATTTAATGGTTTTGAAGGATTGTTTGTCCTTATCGATAAACTTGTCTCATTATGACAACATTTTTCTCAAACAATTACTTCTTTTCGCCGTCAAACAGAAGGAAAGACTCAAAAGTCGGAGGCGCATTCATTTTTACGTGCTGTTTTCCGACGAAACGGAAATGAAATGTTTGTACAATATACCGCACTTACTTATAATGTCATTTTGATTGGTCAAAAATAAGATAACGTCTGATAACCAACGAGATGTAAGGGACACCTCTTATTTTACAGTCAAGGTAAGATATCAATTAATTGATTTCTTCATGTTATTTCATACACAAAACTTCAGTCGATTGTTTCATTACAGCTGCAATACAATTCATTAATTGATCTAAATATTTAGAGGAGGTTTAAATGCATTTTTGACTGAAGTGGAACTAACTAGGTCAGTTAACTTATGATGCCGAAAATAGTTTTAAAAGTGGGAAATATGAATATTTCAACCGCAATTCAAATTCAAATTATTTATCTGGAAAAGTTAGGACAGAGCACTATTAAAGTAAAAAAAACCAAGTAAACTGGCAGTATATTATGTCGATGGACAGAGACACCAAATATTTTTTCCGCATAATGGTATATTTTTCAATATGAAAAACTCTGTCTTCTTTTCTCAGTTTCTCTGTGTAAACTTTGTAGTACGCTATGCTACGTTTTTGCAGGAGGATAAACATGTTTAGTAAGTTACAATTTATATCAACTTTGCATATCTTTTAAAAATGGTTATGTCATGAATGTTGTACTAAAATTTATAATAGAAAAGAGGTACATTTTTTTTGTTAAAACACAACTTCGAATTTCAGTTAAAACTGTTAAATTTTATTAAGTCCCTATTAAGAAAACAATTAATTTTCTTTTTATTTCTGACACTTACCGTTTATCGGCTTTCCTATCTTTTTCACTTTATGTTCACCCGGCATTTGAACTGCTACTCTTAGCTAGTTTTCTGGGATTATTTTCACTTTGTGATTTAAGTCTCTAATATCTTACCGAATTCTTTGTTTTGCGTGCTAAACATATGAATATATTTCATCCCAATGTCTATACATCAAACATATGAAGCTCCATTGCCACCGAGTAACGGGCGGGAGTTGTGGCTGACATCGGACACAGGCATTTGTCTCAGAAAAAAACCCCTATATATATATGCATTAAGGTATGTAAGAAAAAAATCTTAGACAAGTGCCTGCGACACCGGACTACATTTTCGTACCTAAAGGTCGACGTATCAGTGTTGTGCAAGTAATTTACGAAATTTGATTGGATCATAAAATTAAATTAAAAATATTTTTTCCTAGATGCATGAAATAAAAATAAAATGATTTTCCTACATCAACATGATTAAGCTATATGAGTTGATAGTTTTTTATTTCCAGAAACAAACCATGCTACTGTGATGCTCATTAAACTGTGTGGACAATTACTCAGTAGGACAAAACAATCCACGAATACAACTTTAATCACAAGGAATATGAGTATAAGACTTTTCGAAAGTTCTGACCATGCTAAGTACTATGCCCAGTTCAGACCAGACTATCCAGACACAGTGGTCAAGTCAATAGTTGATTATTGTAAATTATCAAATAACGATTTTGATACGGCGATCGACATCGGCTGTGGAACTGGACAAAGTACTTATTCATTGAAGACCTATTTCGAAAACGTGATTGGTGTTGATGTGAGTGAAAAACAAATAGAGCAGGCCAAACTAAAATACCATGACATAAAGTTTACAGTCGGACCGGCAGAAGACTTGTCATTTTTGGAGTCGGGAAGTGTAAACTTGATAACAACAGCACAAGCATTGCACTGGATGAATCATGAAGCATTTTACAAAGAAGTTGACCGAGTTTTACGTCCTGGAGGAGTATTGGCGGTATATGGTTATGGGACACCTGTAGAAAACAAAAAGGAGGCACACAACATTGTCTCACATGTAAGATCAAGTATTATACTTATGTTACAAACGTTTTTGGCAATTGTTGAAACACTCTATCACGTTCGCACAGGAGTACTTTATATATATATAAATAACTTCTTTAAAGATCTACCTATAAATTTTAAACATATATCTTTCACTTTATGCACTGATTAGGTTGGAGATTAACATCTAAGAAATAGTTAAATTCATGTTTTTGATTTGTGTCATTATTGTTTCATTATTGTAACAATTATAACAAGAGGCTGTCACAACGACAGCAAACCGGATTTATTAATATTTATTTGTGTCCTGGCAATATCACAAGAACCATTACTGATGAATGGTGAAAGTGAAAATCGTCAATATCAAATTTGACCTCCATTTTGTCCTCAGTATCAACATATTAAAATTTGAAAAGCTTAGATTGAATGGTTCATGAGAAAATGCAACAACGTGAATGGAAAACCATTTTACAATCTTCCAAGAACCATCACTCCTGAACGGTAAAAGTCAAAATCGTCATTATTGAACTTGACCTCCATTTTGTCATCAGTAACAACATATTAAAATTTGGGAAGCTTGGGTAGAACAGTTCATGCGTAAATGCATAGACACGACTGGAAACTCCGTTTTTCAATCTTTTAAGAACCATAACTCCTGAACGGTAATTGAGTAATAAAATCGCCATTATTGAACTTGACCTTCATTTAGTTGTCAGTAACAACATATTAAAATTTTAAAAGCTTTGGTTGAACGGTTCATGAGTTAATGCACGGACAACATTTGATTGCCGCCCGCCCGCCGTACATCCCCAAATCAATAACCGACATTTTTGTCACAGAAATCCGGTTAAAAATCATTGTAATAAATTGCTTTGCTCTTCATGGGCCCTTTAATTGGAATAAAAATATGTTATCTTATCTTATCTTATCTATGCATGGTCACAACGCTACATTGGCCCATACATTACATTATCATTTACTATAGCTAAAATATTTGATTGCCATAGATTTTTTAACTTGACATTGAACAAGTACCGTGTCCCTTCTGAACCTGATTTCTACTCCGCGCATTGCAACTCTTTGATTATAATACGTTTTGTACAACAAAAAAAACATATCATCAGTGCAACAAAATAGGCTATGATTATGTTCAGGCAGACTAGAGAAAAAAAAAACATGACATATGTACCTAAATCAAGTATTGATGTTTCTTTAAATGCGATCTGTAATTTATCAATTTAAGAATAAATGCATGCATTGCCAGCACTTGCATGTCAAAGAAAGTATTTATACATCGTGGAATAAATCATGCATCTCCCTTGCCTCAGGGGATACGTAGTAAACTATTTCTAACATTTTATTTGTCAGGAGTTTTATTCTAAAGCTAATTTTGAAATATTCATTTTTTCCAGTTGCAATGCCAAATAACTTATTTAAAAAAAAACCTCCTCTAAAAATGGTCGTCTACTATATTTGATATGACTTAATTTCATAAAAGAATGTGTCGAAGTTGCATAGGAGGTACGGTTGGATAAATGTCTGGTATAGGCTGTGTATACCATCCTTCGTTCAACAGGCAAGGGGTCATGGTTTAGAACACGTTGCTGATGTTTAATTTTGATAACTATTTTCTTCCACAGTTTTACTCTCGAACTCTGTCAGAATATTGGAGCAAAGAAAGGAAGTTTATAGAACAGCACTATCAGTCGTTTCATCTTCCATACGATGGTTGGATTAGGTCTGTAGCAGTAAATGATTGAATAAGTATATCTTAATCCCCCTTCACATCACTATGAAAATAAGGAGATGTGGTATATGATTGACAATGAGACAACTATCCGCCAAAGTTCAAATGAAGTGGATATAAACAGCTATAGGCAACCGTACGGCCTTCAACAATGAGATAAAACCAATACCGTATGGTCACTGTTCATTAACCAAGGCCGAAACACAATGTACCAATAGATTCGTGGAACACCCAAAATTCACGACTGCATGAATGATGCATATATATACGTTTAACAGTTCCTCTCATTGCTTGTATTCGCAATTAGCATTCTAAAGACAAATTCGAGTGAAATAAATGTATATATGAGAAAATGCAGTGGCGGATCCAGAAGGGGGGGGGGGGGGGTCCGGGGGTTGGAACCCCCATTTTATTTGGCCGATCAATGCATTTGAATAGGGACATATAGTTGGAACCCCCCCCTTTTTATCCTGGGTTGGGAACCCCCTTTTTTAAAATGGCTGGATCCG